>VYZS01041957.1:275-22356 GCA_013400695.1 Neodrepanis coruscans | reverse complement strand
CAGATGATAGAATGAGAGGGCATAAATGAAAATTAAAAAAAAACCAAATTCAGAACAGATGTCAGGAAGTGTTTTTTTTTTTTCAAGCAGTGAATCATAAATGTGTGGAATGACTTACTAGGCAAGACAGTTAAGGCAAAAACACGGAGGTCATTAAAGAAACAATTAGAAGACATCATGGTGTAGATGAAAAAGGGAATGAGGCACGATGAGCTAAACCACCCCTGCTCGCTCCAAGAATGTCTCATATTCTCAAGAAATCTGGACACTGGTAGATGTTTTTAGGGCTTTAGGGTAGGTGCTAGCTAGAAATCTCTCCTTCTTTTCTCCTCCTTTCTGCCATGCTTTCTGCAGGTACCCAACACAACTTTCAGGAATACCATAAGAGCACATTTAGTGATGGAATAATTTGCATTAAATATGCATTATAGGTGAAATCCTTGAAACATTTCCTGTGAGAAGCGATCTTATTATCATAAAACAAGTTTGCCAGTGTAGAAGAACAGGCAACCTCTATTACCAAAGATGTCTTCTACTAGGAACATTTCAATATCTTTCTTTTGTGAGTATTAACATTACAAAGAAACATTCAACCATATGTAAATGCAGTCAAAGATGGTATGGTAGAACTACTTAAATGAGAAAGCCAAGTCTTATGAATAAGTCAGAACAATGCACCTGGCAAGTTTTACAGCAGAAACAAAGACTCAAATCTTGCCGTTCTGTTAGAATGGGGCAAACTGATGATCTGGCTTAGGTGAAGATGGATAATGAAGAAGAATTTGGTTTACTATCAATCACCTACATCTATGAATGAAAAGGAGGACAAACAAATAACCTCTGTTGTTCAAGATTATTTTGAAACAAAATAGAAGATCTGAAGTGATAATTATATCTTGAAAACAACAGATGTTAAAACAACAAGATGCTTTATAAACAAGTACAGGCTAGAAATGAACTAAAATGAAATTATTGCACTATGCCAGCTGACCAGAATTATTTCCAGCTTATGCTATTTCAATAACCTGTAAAATTCTAAGTATATGTGGAAACTAAGAGTCATATTTTTACTTTGCAAGTTTAAAAGGGTTCTTTAACACGCTAGTGCATTAGAAAGGTGAGATGGTTTTTTTAATTATTTAAAACATTCAGAGATCCAGCTCATTCTTGGTGAAAAAAAATTACTCTTGTGTTAATCTGCGTATTATAAAAAGAAAACTGCATCTTGCAAAGTTCTTGATATAGATAAACAGACATGAAAGGATATTAGGCAATCCCAGATATCAGGTTGAATTTGGTCGAAGGGCAATGCAGCCTAAATAGCAATTTAGTCAGTAAAGTGCAATACATCATTCAGTTCACCCTAAAGTAGATAGTCATTTCTGGTGAGATGAATGGCTATTTAGGAAAAGTAGCAAATCACAATATTTGTTTGAGAAAATAATTTCTGTGGCTACTATGATTTTCATTTGCCTTAATCTATTTGAGAAGTGATTAAAAATGAAACACATTCATCTTTTCCCATGAGTGCCAGCTCATTGGATGAAATGTTGTCTGTGTTTAAGACTTCTATAACAGATTTAGCCACCATAAGCTTCTTTGTCGTCAAGAGAGAGAAATTTGCCACTATAAAGGCCCAGGTTTCATTTCAATCTAAAGACATCAGATCAATCACATTGTAAAAGTGCCCATTTCTCTCTACTAAAGGGATACAAAGGGAGCTTAGGGTGATTAGGTTGGTATTGAAATCGAATTAATTCCAGTGGTAAAGTTGAATTCTTACCTTGATACAAACAGTCTTCCCATAGAATCATTAAGGTTGGAAAAGATCTCCAAGATCATCCATTCCAACCTTTGACCAAATGCCACTACATCCACTAAGTTATATAATGAAATGCCATGTCTACTCATTTTTTGAACACCTTCAGGGGTAGTGACTCTGCCACTTTCCTGGGGAGCCTGTTTTACTTACAAGTGTAAGTTCCTTAAAAAAATGTTCTTTACTGTTGCACGAAGGTAGAAGAATAGGAAACAAAAGTCTCCATGGAACAATTACTTTTCCTTCCCCTTGAGGAAATGAGTAGAGTAAGAGAGGCCAACAAGCAGGTCTTACCTCTGGCTGCATGAAATCAGAGATATATTTCAATAACACTTACTATTTCTGTGAAGAACAGCAACAAAAAAGTAAAAAAAGGTAAATTTTTGCTGATCTCTAGAATTAATATGTACCTGTTCTCCTTAAATTGTATACAGTGTTTGAACATAATTGAATACATTTAACAGAAGGTTTAGAATGTATGGAGCTCACAGTTGGTACAACCTGGGCCAGAATATTCCTAAATAATCTGGATGATAATTTTATGGACCAGGTTCTAAGGGACCTGACTTGGAAACGTGCCCTCCTTGACTTGCTCTTTGCCNGACTTGGAAACGTGCCTTCCTTGACTTGCTCTTTGCCAACAAAATGGATCTCATGAGCAAAGTGGAGATTGGTTGCTGTCTTGGCCATGGCAACCATAAAGTGATCAAGTTTAAAATCAAGTTCCATCTCTGTTGACAGAAGGATAAGTGCCAGCCAAACCTCAACTCTGGACATGAGAAGAGCAGATTTCAGGCTGCTCAGAGAATTAGTAAGTAAGGAAGGCCCACTAGAAATATGGTTTTGCAGGTGCTGGGATCCATCAATGCTGGTCACTTTTCAAACATCACCTCCTAAGGGCACAGGAGCAGGCAATTTCCAAATGTCAAAAGTCAAGTAGGCAAGGCAGAAGGCTAGTTTGGCTGAACAGGAATCTTCTCTTGGAATAAGGCAAAAAAAAGGAAAGTGTGTGCCCAGTGAAAGCAAGGTTGAGTGACACAGGGAGAATACAGATTCTGTTTGCTGCTGTAGGGAGATGATTTTTGCAGCCAAAGATCAACTGGAGTTGAAGCTGCCAGAAGTGTGGGGATGGGCAATAAAAAGAGCTTTTTCAAATACATTAATAGCAATAGGTAGTACAGAAATATCATTGGATCATTGCAAGATTAGGGATTAGGTTTGTCACCTCACAGACAGGGACAGAGACAATACAGATCTGTTTAACACTTTCTTTGCCTCTGCCTTCAACATGGATGAGGGACCAAAGGGGTCTCAGTGCCCTGAACTGGAGGACCATGACTGTGAGAATGATCAACTCCCAGTTGACACTGAAATTGTGCAGGATCTGCTGATCCAGATGGATCCCTACAAATCTATGAGTCCTTCTGAAATTCATCCAGAATCCTCGAAGAGCTGGCTGATGTCATTGCATAACTGCTCGTGATGGTTTTTGAACAATCTTGTGAATCTGGAGAGGTCTCAGTTGACTGGAAACTGAAGAACATTGTCCTGATTTTCAAGAACGGCAAGAAGGAGGACCCTGGAAACCCCAGCCCTGTAAATCTCACTTCAGCACCTGGTAAAGTCATGGAGAAGATTATTCTGGGAGGTATTGAAAAACACCTGAAAGACAACACAGTCATTGGTCATAGCCAGCATGGCTTCATGAGAGAACAGTCCTGATTTCAAACCTGATCCCTTTTATGACAAGGTAACCCACCTAGTTGATCAAGGGAAGTCAGTTGATGTCATCTTTTTGGATTTCAGGAAAGATTTCCATACTTTCTCTCACAGGATCCTTCTGGACAAAATGTCCAGGACACAGCTGGATAAACACAGCATATGGTGGGTGAGCCATTGACTCATGAGTCGAGCATGAAGGATAACAGCGAATGGGGTAATATCAGACTGGTGACCACTAATGTGATTCCACAGGGCTCTATTTTGGGCCCTGTGCTCTTCAACATCTCCATAAACGACTTGGACACAGGACTGGAAGAGATACTGAGCAAGTTTGCAGATGACACAAAACTGCGAGGAACTCTTGACTCCCTTGATGGCAGGGAGGCCCTGCAGAGAGACCTTATCAAATTAGAGAATTGGCAGCCACCAACCATACGAAGTTCAACAAAGGAAAGTCCTGGATTCTGCATCTTGTATGGGGGAACCCTAGACGTTAGTACAGACTGGGGAATGGGATTTGGGAAAGCAATGTTGTGAAAAGGGACCTGGGGGTCCTGGTGGACAGCAAGTTGAATATGAGTCAGCAGTGCCCTGGCAGCCAGGAGGTCCAACTCTGTCCTGGACCATCAGGCAAAGCATTGCCAGCCAGTCAAGGGAGGTGATTTGTCCCATTCTGCTCTGCACTGGTGTGGCCTCACTTCAACTATTTTATAATACAAACTATTATACATAGTTTTGGGCACCACAATACAAGAAAGATATTACGCTATTAGAGAGTGTCCAAATAACGGCAATGAAGATGGTGAAGGGCCTTGAGGAGAAGCTGTACGAGGAGCATCTGAGGCCACTTGGTCTGTTCAGCATGGAGAAGAGGAGATTGAGGGGAAACCTCATTGCAGTCTACAACTTCATGGGAAGGGAAGAGGAGAGGCAGACACTTACGTCTTCTCTGTGGTGAACAGTGATAGGACCTGAGGGAAGGGCCTGAAGTTGTGCCAGGGGACATTTAGGTTGGATATTAGAGAAAGGTTCTTCACTCAGAGCATGTTTGGGTGCTGGAAGAGGCTCCTCAGAGAGCAAGCAAGCACTAAGCCTGACAGAGTTTGAGAAGCATTTGGATGATACTCTGAGGCACATGGTGTGACTCTTGGGATGGTCTTGTGAAGGGCTGGGAGTTGAACTCAGTGATCCTTGTGGGTCCCTTCCAACTCGGCATGTTCTGTGATTCTGTGAAATTACTTAGTGAAATACACTTTTCATAGTTTTTTTGGTCTCTCTCTATTTATAGAAGGAAATTTAATATAAAATGACAGAACTAAGATATTATTTGAAAGCCAATAGCATGCAAGGATGGGATGCTTCTCAGGTGATTCATGCTATCTGAAAAGTCTGTTTATTTGTAGTGCTTAGGCTATGTTAATGTTCAGCAGAGAGTTGAGCCACCTCAGGCCAAATGACCCTCTTTGGCATTTAAGTTTCTTCGAAGGACAAATTGCCTTCTGTGGTATCTGCATCAGTCTGCTGAATATATAGGAAATTCAGGCAATTCACTCACGTTTTAAACTTAACTTTCAGATGGCTGTGAGTAAATAAGGGGGAATCTGCAGCTGGAGGCCTGTGTATTAAGAGGGATCACAGGCAGTGTCACGAGAAACACACAGATTAAAAAAAAAGAAGTTCAGACATTTAGAAGGAAAGCAGACACACGCACATATGCAGGCAGACTCATGTCTTAATTGGGCTCAGGCATGTATGTTATGTATGTTGCCAAATTTCACATCATTGCACATGATTTACAGTAAAACAGAAATGCCTCAGACAGCAGAATTAGAAATAGAGGCTTATATTTTTGTTTGGGTGGGTAAGAAAATGCTTACCAAGGTTCATCACATAAAATGCCAGACCTACTGTGACTTAGTGATTCTAAACACTGTGGAAGTTTAATAAAACAGGGAGCAAATTGGCTTATGCCATTGGAGCTGTGCTTTTGGCTACATGACTGAGCATTTGTTTTGGAAGCTGGAGACTCTGGTTTTGGTCCCAGTGTTAATTAATTGTACTAGGCATTTGCACTGCAGTCCACTAAAGAAGGTGTAAGACAATGTCTGGATGCGGATTATTTAAATATTACTGGCTTGTCCAAAGGGCTTTAGCAGTCAGGTAATGACCAGCTGGAGCAGTTAAGGCCTGTGGATGAAGCCAATCATTCTGCATTTGTGAAAGACCTCCAAGTGACTGCATCGTTCAGACAATTTTGGACTGTATTATTTATTTAATTTTTTTATTTTGTAATTTAATTTGTTTGTTGAATGTTTTAAAAATCTAACCCTTAATGTCATTATACTTCTGCTCTGCTCTGCCAGAACACTTTGTTCAATGGCTGCAGTCTGCTCAACTTTTCTTTATCTTAATGGGAAATCATTCTGTTTGAAGCAACACAAAAGCAAAGTATTATGTGCAAATTATCTTAAAATTAAATATATCTCTGTGAAAAGAAATGTCAGCTCTCCCTCCAAAAGATAAATTGAGAAAAATAGTTTCTGAATGGAAAACCAGAAAAAGTCCATCTCTCCAGAAAATTACTGGGTAGCTATTTTAATTTGTGCAGCTATGAGTGCCTTTTCACATCCTGCTTTAGGACTTCATTGACTTTCTAGAGCAGATAACTCACTCCACTCCTCACACTGCACTCAGGACTACTGGGTACTTCACAGCCTGTACAGAGTGGAGGATGCTCCCTAAGAGGCACAAAGGCTCCGTGCTGAGCACACGGAGCAAGACGAGAGCTGTGATGAAAAGCGGCACATGATCTGCACCATGGCATCCAGCTGTATTTGCAAACCACTGATAGTGCTGACATCAAGGCCTTTGCATTTCCCACTCTGAAAGAGGATTTAGCATGTCTATAGCTGGCTTTATTCCCATATGGCTGGAGCCATGGCAAGTGGTAGACATTAGAGCAGTATATGGTCATTTTCGTGCTTAGACTACCCTAATGTTTTTAGGTGGGTATATGCTGCCTAACATATTAAACTATCAAAACTGTACATTCTCCTTTGTTATGACTGTTGAATAGAAGATTGTTCTTGGGATCCTGTTGAATAGAAGATCTCTGGAGAGCAAACTGTTGGTGATATTTATTTAAAAAAACCCAAAACCAACAAAAAGCATGAACCTAAGGAAGACAAAGCAGTGGAAAGTTCTGTTCTGGGGCCTCAGTTGCCTTCCATAGAATGACAAAGATTTAATGGCGACCTGCTTTAGGTGCCTGGTTGTCTCAGGCTGCCTACACAGTCATGGCATCTTTTGGAAGACCAAACTGTCTAGTTTGGCCTCTACTCTGAATGTGAATCCATCTCCTGAGAGCTTGTCAGTCTCCATGGACTGCATAAGGAACTTCAGTGTCTTCCACTGATCAATTTCATTTGTTACTTGTGCTTAAGCTCAGTGGAAGCAAGTCCAGCTGAAAGCTGAGCATACACTCACTTGCTGTGATGCTCACAGTGACAAAAAGAGAAAATATCTACAAGGAGTAGGGAAGAAATCAGACACAAAAAACTTATAAGGAAGAAATGAAGGAAAGAAAATGATACGGAAGCATCATATGAGCAGGTAATGACATTGGGGCTGCAGATAGAGAGGCAAGTGTCCTAAAATAGAAAGTTTTTTGAAAAACTCTCTGTTATTTTTTTGATGCTAGTTTCTTATTTCTTCATAAAGTAGAGGATTCAGTGAACCAGAATGGAGGAACTTTTCTTCAATTTTTTGACTCACACTTAAGTTTCAACTTCTACTAGCAGTAAGCAGCAAGTAGGTAACTGGTACTTTTGTTCCGGCATATCTTTCCTGTAGAATAAATTCCCATATGTTAAAAGATTTGTTTTGATTTTATATGCTTTAAAGATATTTCTCTATCAATACTGTTCACATTTTAATTACAATAATTAACATAGTTTTCCAATATTTTTTTGTGCCTTTGATTATATGCCTAAAAATGTTGCAGCTGTGTTTACCTATACTCTTTTTGTCTCGGGCTTCATCTGAAATGAGAATATCATTTTATATATAGCATTCTACTGGCTTTGTGAACTGTTTTTCATAATACCCCAGTTTAGCTTCATATACATTCATACAAAGGAAAGTACTCAGCTCTCTCAATTTGAGTGCTTCTGGAACAGAAATCAGGATAGCCAGAAATTTCCAGTGTAAATTGTGTGACTTTTCAAGAAATGGCAAAATATGTTTTCTGTTTGAACAACACAAAAATACGTATTATCAGAGAATGCTGCACAAAAAGACAGTGGTGGAAAGATACATGTTTGCCTATCATTATTTAACAGAGGGGGCAATATTAGACAATGTTGTTGGCTAGAAACTGAATTTTTGTCTTATTTCTAGTAATATATGCAATGAATAATTGCTTATTCACCACCCTTTTTCCAGGGTTTCCAGGGTTTTATTTTATCTTCCAATTTCCATGTACCTACCTATTTCTGGGAAAGGGACAAGGTGAATATAATTAAGTTTTGTACAGCTGATATAGATAAGAGATCTCTCACTCATTATTGAAGCATCAGCTACCATACCTGGTCTGTAGAACAGGCAAATATTTGTGGTCCAACAGCTGCTAACAAGAATTTCTGATGGATTAGGCTTAGGAATCTCTTCACTGGGAATTGGAAAGTCCACAGAGTTTCCAGAGCGGCTATTGGGATTCTCTTCCTGAATTAAAAAATCCAAAAGAGCATATCTGAAAACAATAGTTTCAGCTCGATCGCTCTGCTGCTAGCTCCTGGAGGCAGCTAGGAGAAAGAGAAGAGATGCTGTTGGGGTGGGAGATTTTAAAACAATTCACCAAAGGACCTCAGAATTTCTTGCTATGAAAAGGTAAGAATGAAAAGCAAAGATAAGTGAGGATGAAGAGGACAAAATCTGGAGAAAGAAGGAAGAATGGCAAAAAGATTAAAAGAGATTAATAATAAAAGGTGGGTGATGAGGATCTGTAAGTCCTAAGGCAGACGTAAAGGAAGCTTCCATACTTCCTGCTACCTTTTTTTCATTGAAAACAGTTTGCCTGTATATTAGATATTTTAAGCATGCAGTACCTTGAATCTCTAGCTATTACTGAAATACACAGATTTCATAGTCCAGCAAAAGACTAAACTGAGAGATGGAGGCAAAATATTTATATGGCTTCATCTTCTCTGTAGCCTACATAGCATAGTGAAAGCTTTCTACTGAAAAGCCAGTGGGCTATGGATTGAAATTACCTTCCTCTATATTTTGCCTATTGAATCTATGGTCTTCCTTTCATAAATGTGCTCAACAGACTATTTATGAGAATGTGCATTCTGCTACATTTTTATAATGTACTTCCACAGTATTTTCCAGGTAAACAATGTTATCAGAGACTGGCATTATAATACTAACTTCAAGCTCTAAATAATAATGAAACTCTAAACCTTTTTAAAAATTATTTTCTGATTTTTTTTTTCTGTGATATGATTCAACCTATTCGTCATAAATGTGATGGCTAGAAAGCTGCTGGTTTTATAGCAGACACTGAGACTTCCACTTAAACAGTGTCACTTCAGGAGTTATTTTTTCAAGAGAAATGACGAATATTTCAGTGTTCATACTTGTCATGGGTTAGAAAGATAAAGCCGTTTCTCCCCTCTCCCTCCCCTCGGTGGGGGGGGGTGGGGGACGGGANCAGATCAGCGATTCAGCGGCGGCAGCCCCGTGTGGTATTACCTGGGGTGGACTCTTTCGGGGTTGTGTTTTCTTGTGGTATTTCCTGGGGGGTGGACAGTTTTTGGAGTTGCATTTCTACGCACTTTCCCGCGCTGAGTCTTGCCCCCCGTGGGTGGGCGGATTAGCAATTTCCGTGACCACAGCCCTGTTTAAAGACCACATCTTTCCATCAACACTGAAATTCCTTCCTGGGATTGGGGAAGGGAGGGGAAGGGGAGCTCGTGGTTTCTAACTGTCTGAGTGTTTTTCTCCAGAAAAGTCAAGTGGAGGCTCGGCGCTACTGTAGGGTCCTCAGGTCGGCCACGGGACCCCAGGAGAGCTGAGGTCACGGTCCTTCTCTAATTATCCCGGTGTCTCTTCTGGAGCCCCCAACAGAAAACCAGCGCTATCCTAGAGCTTTCCCATCCCAGTACGGGGTCTTGGAGAGCTTAATTTGTCTGTCTTTTTGCACTTTATTGTCGGTTTTCTGTGTGTGTGAAGTAATCTTTGTTACTTGTGTGTTTTCTTTTTGGATGTGTTTGACTTCTCTTGGACATCTCTTGTCAGTACCACGCTTCCTAGTGGTAAAACCACGACAATACTAAATGTATGAATTTCACAGCATTCTCTCGACTTTTAAAGACAATTCAAATTCTTGTATACGTTTTGTGGAGAGCCCCTTATTAACTGATCATTTGCTGTGACAACTGCTGTTTTCATTTCTTGGTCATGTAAGACAAGTTTCCCTCTAGGCTTTGTACCCTAAATACTGATTTGGCAGATTACTTTCTTAAATAATAATTAAATGCTTCCTTCAGGCATCTTAAGTGAAGCTAATTTTAATATTAAAAATAATGAAGTTACTTCAATCACAAAATTCAATCAAAGCATATAGAATATCATAAGGTATCTCAACCATATAATGGCACATCCCAACACTAAATACAGCCTGAGTTCATTAAGATTGTGCTGTAATTCTGAAAGACTGTTTAATCTGCAGGATGTTTTTTGAAATTGGCCTTTAATTCTGAAACATAAAAATTTGGTTTACTTCACAAAATATTAGGGAGCAGTAAAATGGGAAGAAATCATCCCTACATCTTACATCTGTAGTAACTGAATGGGGGTCAAGTTGAGGTTTCTGATATACTATATATTGGGCCAGAGGCATTTCCTGCTCAAGGAGTAAGTCAAGACTTATTGTTTAATGTGTGAATATTCTTCTTTCAGGAGATTGTTATAGAATCATTTAACTTTGAAAAGACCTCTAAGATCATCATGTCCGTTAACCTAACACTGCAAAGTCCACAAGCTTATATGTTCTTTGATTTTTCTGAAATAATTTAAACTTCTTTTTTTTTATAGCAAAAGATATAACATCATGTCAAAGCTCAGGTGGGTAGAGACCAGTAGAAATGCTGTAAGCTGATGAAGAACTGGTTGTAATGATAAAAATGTCCAAAGTTTGTGATTCTTCCATTCCTGGGTTCCAAAGGTTGAAAGTGTGAGTTTTGTGTTATTTTGCTTTGGTTTTCTTTAAGTGTGTATGAGGAAGGACACCCAGTAACAATGAGTATCAAGAGGTAGAGACTCGGGTATCAAGAGATACATGCCCCAATCTTGGCCTCTCTTTGACTTTGAGATATTATATAATGATATATTATAATGTCTGAAAGATCCTGAAAATTCAGTATTTTTCCAAAAAGAGAGTTTCCTGATGGGTTATTATTTTTCTGGATTGGAGAACAAACTAACAGAATTTATAATGATGATGAGGAAGAAGCGGATTTTCCTGCAGGAACTGTGCAGCAGGAGACGGGTAACCTGGCTCTGACAGAGGGTGGTGACAGCCAGGAGCAGCCCAGCGGTGCAGTGGGAGAAGCGGGGAAGGGGCGGCGCAGGGCCGGGGAGGGTTCCAGCCGTGGCTGGGTAGCGGACAGCTGGATCCCCCTGCCCCTGGCCCTTCCTGGCCTGGCTCCCGCAACGCTGAGGTGGCCCCCCAGCAGAAGCACCGGCCCGGGCCGGGGTACAGCCAGCTGGGAAGCTGAGACTTCTCTGAGGGAAACTTTGGATGCCCGACAGTGAAGAGGGGATCTCACTCGATCACCTCTGCTTTCAGCCAGGCTCCGTGTGTACTTGGCAGAGGTCAGGCAGGACTAAGAGCTGGTGGGTCTGAACGCTAAATATTCCATGTAAAACAGCTTGGGGCTTTTTCACTCCTGACCTGAGCCAAGATTATTTTTGGTTTTAATCTTGGCTGCTTTATGTGATGCACCTCAGTATAAATAAAGTCACCTAAAGGCCTTGCTGCAGAGCAATATTCTTTAAGCATCTGAAACTGGAAAAGTTGACCATGTGCCTTACTGTAGAAAGGGGGATGTTGTTCAGTTCAATGCGTTTCAGCATTGTCTTCATTCACTACCCCTGAGAGACAGACTTACAAGTCAGACTGGTAAGACTGTGGTTCAAAAGCTTAAGTGTGTGTCATGGTTTTACTACTAAAAAGCGTGGTACTGACAAGAGATGTCCGAGAGAAGCCACACACACCCAAAAAGAAAACACACCAGTAACACAGTTTATTTCACACACACAGAAAACCGACAATAAAGTGCAAAAAGACAGACAAATTAAGCTTTCCCAGGGCCCGTGTTGGGATGGGAACGCTCTGGAATAGTGCTGGTCTCTCTCTGTTGAGGGTTCCGGAAGAGACGCCGGGATAATTAGAGAAGGCCCGCGACCGACCTGAGGACCTACAGCAGCATGAGCCTCTGCTCAGCTTTCTAAAGAAAAACACTCAGACAGTTAGAAACCGCGAACCCCCCCTCCCCCCTCCCTTCCCGATCCCGGGAAAGGAATTTCAGTGCTGATGGAAAGATGTGGCCTTTAGACCGGGCTATGGCCGCGGAAAATCGCTAATCTGCCTGCCCAGGAAAAATACCACAAGAAAAAAAACGACCCCCGAGGAAGTGGTCCACCCACAGGAAATCACGAGAAAACGCAATCCCAAAAGAGAAGTCCACCCCTCGGAAAATAATCACGAGAAAACCTGATCCCAAAGAAAAGAAGCAGTTCACTCCCCTCGGACAAACCACACCGTGCTGTCGCTGCTGTGTTGCTAGCCCGTCCATGCGTGGGGGCGGGGAACGATGCTGCCACTACAGTGCTCCACGCCGAAAGAGAGAAAATGGCATCCACTCTCGCTTTTTATAGGGGACCCCTCTTAGCGCATGCGCATGCGCAGAGGGCCCCTAGGGGGCCGGTCTTTCTGTGATTGGCTGATTAGCGCTCGGGCCCTGCCCCGAGTATGGCCCCCCGCACCCCGGTCGCTCACGGGAACGCCGGGACAGGCCGGAAGCAACACTGGCCCCACAGGCCAGAAGTGCATATCCAGTAATGGCGGCTGCCACTCCGCCACTGTGGCCGCTGCCGCTGTGGCCGCTGCTCTGCAGCCGCTGTGTGCCGCTGCTGCCGCTCCGCAGCCGCCCCGTGCTCCAAGGATGGCCACGCCGCCCCGTGCAGACACGATGTGGGGAGGGGAGCCACCGAACCCACGCCGCAGGCAGGGAACAGAGCCATGCTGGGGACCAGCCCCGTCCCCGCCTGCCATGGCCCAGGGGCACAGGGCGGCCCTGCCTCCCCCCTGCCAGGGCTCCGGGAATGGGCGACCCCGCCCCCGCTCGCCCAGGGAAGGAAAAAAAAAAGACCAGTTTTAGTTTCACCCCACGACAGTGTGACTGCACAATATTATGCATTTAGGCATAAACTGCCAAAATTGCATATTCATCATCTTGAAATAATTATATGCATTAAATATACCAGGTTCACAGATAGAATATATTTTTATATATATATTGTGAAGTCTCTCTGGAATGAAGGACACTGGTGTCTTTTCCAGCTGCCTAAAAGGTATTCAGAAGCCAGATTGAGTTGTCAGTGGCAATGCTACAACCTCAGTGTTTTCAGTATGTTTGCCAGGGCAAGGCCAAGGGGCTTCTTCAAAGACATTGTTTCTACAGTAGGAGAAATAAGACCCTGGCTGGATCTGAAGGACTAAGAGAAGTTAAAAGATCTGGAAGACTTATTGTCACCAAGAAACTAAGCAGAGAGGATTCTAGAAAGATGCAGGCAGCAAAGTTGCTACGTCATAATTTAGGATTTCATCTAGTGCAATTTAAAACAGTTGTACAGCTTGAAACAGAATTTTTCTCTTTCTGGACCACAAAGCTACTGTTAAACCCTCAACATTTCTGGTGGACCAGGAAACATTTTTGCCAACCATTGGGCATTCCTGTGGGCCACCATGTGTCTTAGTGGTCTACGGTTTTACTGAACACAAAGAAGACATAATGACTAATTGTTATGCTTCACTGGCTTCTGATCAGTACCACAACCTCACGGCCTGCTGATGGTACACAAAGCACAGCTTAGCAGCCACAGAGACAGAAACGAACTCATTGTCTTACAGAAGAAGAGGGATAGGAGTTTGTGGAGCAAGCATTTGTATCCAGGTTGTTGTTCCAGGCTGTGAGAGGTGAGAGAAGTTCTTCTCATCTTCTGGAGACCTCAGCAGTCTGTTTTAGCAGCACACAGCAACCTATAGCAAGTAGAGAAGCAGATAATTACAGTGCTGTTTGCATCCCTCTGTTAAGGCACATTTCCCTCTAATTCTCTCATCTTATTCACAAGCTGTCTTGGTGTCTCAGTGCTGAATAGACAAGATAGTTTGAATCAGAAAAAGATTTGAACCTCTGTAAAATTTAAGGCTCCTTTTCAAGGGTTAAAAAAAGAGAAAACCACAAAGGGAAACAGGAAGACCATCCTGAAGGGAGGGGTTATTAACAGCATCTACATCAAGAATAATTACTTTCTCTTCTAAAAGGAAGTGGGAGTTGAAAAAATTTTGTTCAGTGACTACTACTTTTACAACAAGCCAAAGACCTTCCACAAAGAGCACTTCAGTCAGTCCCATTCTAGAAATCAGTCATCAATCAATCTGTGTAAGTAAAGAAACTCTCTCTGAACACTGTTTAAATTTCCCACCATGAGTCACTACTGGCCAGGAGGTAGCCTATCTGCTTGATTTTAGCTTTAGAAAACAGATAGAAGATGTCTACTAATGTCAAGAATCATAAAGTCTTAGAAATGTTGAGGAGGACATTCCAATGTCTTTGCCTTCTCTGAACAGCTAACAGAATTGCATACAAATATCATGTACTAATGGTGTTAGATCCTGTTAAAAAAAAACCAACAGTGTCTCGTAATACCAGGATAGCTCTGCTCCTGACATAGAGGTTTATGTAGATTATGTTTGGAGTGCTGTGTATATTCTCAATCAAATTAAAAATAGTATTCCCAATCAAGAGGCTGGCCACAGCAGAGCAGAGGACCCCAAATTAGCAAATGAATGTTGCAAAAGAAAGCAATGAGACAAGGTAAAAAAGGCAAATGGGCCTTGACGTGCTCCAGCATCTGTGAGCACAAAGCCACCATCCTTTCTGATGGAGGAGGAGGAAACCACAGCAGAGCCCCGAGCTGCTGTTACACCTGTGTGTGCATGGTCAGAGGGCTCCCACAGCCCTCTAACACCTGGGTGGCCCAATGATGAGTTTGCTTTCAGCTGCTGGTTTATACAAGCACAAAGGACAAAATTAGGCCTGTCCATTATAAAGAATGGACATGTCTGCAGTGTCCCTGTTGCCTTGCTTTAAGTTTCCAGAGGGTCAATATTTGAAACAGTCAGGCTCATTTTCAGTCAAAAAGGAAGGGTGAACACATTTTTAAGACACAGTCAACTTTGGCTATTTTGGACATTTAGTGATGAATTGCAGAACAGGAAATTTTTGTTGGTTACCTATAGAAAAACAAGAAACTAACTCAGATTTTAGATGTTTAAGTTGGTCAGGTGAATTCTGACCCTCAGACAGAACTGGCCATAATGAGTTGCTCTATTTGTCATTTGAACTGTGCATCATGCATGTTCTATGGTCTTTTCAATGTCCTTCTATGTGCTTGTTGCCCTTAAAGATCACCCACCATGAAATTTGCTGGCCCACATTTTTCAGCTTTTCTTTTGTGTTGTTCTCTTACTTTTTTTTCCCCCCAAAATATTCATGTGCTTCCACCTCTGACTACTTTTGTTTAACAACACCGTCCTTATTCTCCCCCTTCTAAAGTAAATTGAATGTTCAATATGCAAGGGCGAAAGGAGAAAGTTTCCTTTTGATCCAGCAGTCGTGTCCTCTAGTTTCTTCTCTTGTATCAGGCTGCTTGGGTCAGAGGCACATGATTTGCTTTGTGTTTCTATAATGCCTGCTACAATGGGGACTTTTCCATGGCCAGAGCTCTACAGCACAATGGTTGTACAAAGAACAGGGCAATAATGAATAGTAAATTAAGTAAGAACTAAGTAAATAGAGAACTATGGTGAGGGAGGAGGGGCACGGGGACAGTGACATGAGAAGAGGCTAGCAACAAAGAGAAAGGGAGAACGAACCAGAAGATGCAGTGAGAAATATTGGAGAGTGAGGGTGAAAAGTCACAGGAGTGAGGAGAAAGGAAAATAAAAATCAAATATGAAAATAAAAATGGAAAAATGTATAATATGAAAGTAGTTCAGAAGAACTTAGAAGAATTAAAAAACCTCCTAAATACTCATAAGTGGAAGGATGCAGGGTGGGAGGCAAAAATAAAGAAAAAAACTGTGGCAAATGGGACAACCAAAGCATGGTATGGCTTGGGATAAACTAATTGACTCCAGTCCCGTAAGAATACAATGCGATAAGCCAGCCGTCCTCCCTCCCTCCCTCCCTCCCTTCCTTCCTTCCTTCCTTCCTTCCTTCCTTCCTTCCTTCCTTCCTCTTAATCAACTTATTTTCATGAGGTGATAGAATAGCCCTCTTTTCCACCTGGTTGCTCTACAGTTTACATCCAGAAATGACTGAGTTTAAGCGGGCAAAGATAAAATTTGCACGATGAATTTTGCAGCCTGAGAGTCACAATATTCAGTCCTGCCGTGTCAGCCAGAGACTGCCCTTGGATGCACAGCTCTCACTGAGATACACATATACAGATGAGGGCAGGGTTTAGTACTGCTCTCTAGCAGACAATTAACACAGAAGGTCTATACATTATCTCATCTTGCTTTTTTATTATTTGCAGCTTATTGTTCAACTGAGCATGTATCATTGGTTAATTAATGCTGCCAACACTCTGCTCCACTAAATGATTGTTTAGCCTAGAGTGGAATAAAGTACTACAATGACTAATACAGTATCATTATGTAACAGAAAATTAAAAATTTGATAATTTGATTGGAAGTCTCAGGTGAGTTTTTTGTATAAAAGTGTTAACCTCCAGTAGCTATAAACAGGTAAATGTTTTATTCAGCTGACTGATAAGGAATAAATGCTTATGATATAAATTACGTATAATTAATACTCCTGGGATAAAAAAAAAAGTATGCTAATATGTCAGTTAATTAGGAAAGGAATATGAGGTAAACAAAGGTGATTAGAAGATACCCTGGGACTATAAACAGAAATTGTGCCTTAAATAATCTGTAAAAAAAACTCTCACATTAAGCAGCAAATACTTCATTTTTAATTCAGAGCAAAACCATAATGCTTTATGGAGAAAGGCACAGTGGAGATGTTAAATGAAGAAGCAGCTTGTGATGAAAGATCTAGAAGTTGCAGAGTAACTCCCCTTCCATGTTCTGCTCTGTCTTGGTGCATGTGTTATCTTTGTCTATCCTCAGGTAAAAGAAAGCCAAAATAAGCGTTGTGAAAAATATGGCAAATAATGCGCTAGAGGACCAATTTTAGCTCATAAAAACTACAGCTTGTAATGGTTGGTCTTAAATCTGTAACATGGGAAATGTTCCCCAAATCAGTTTATGCTTCTTACCTGCCCTTTGACTCACTGATCCTCCTTGGTTCTGCCACTATCTTTATGTGATAAATGAGACCATCCTCTTTCCTGCCATTCTGTAATTTCATTTGGAGTAGACATTTGTGATATTTTCTCATGAAATAGTACTGAAGTAGAGAAAGACATGACAGAGATGAATGCTTACAACAATCTTGGCCAAGTCTTTCCTTTGTGTTAGAATGGGACAGATCTGCATTGCCTTCCAAGAACAGTCATCCTTAAGATGACTGAAGATTCATCTCCCCTGCACCTTGTTTAGGACAGCAACAAAAAACAACTGTCAATAGAAGAGTTTAAGAATGGAACAACTATATATGTTACTTCCTTTTAGTAGTCTCCTAGCCTTCAAACACTTACAGCCTGGGAGCTTCCTGGCTTGGATATATATGCCAATCTTCAATGAGTTAATCTTTCCTTAGTCCGGCCATTCCTTCTTTGAATGTATGTAAACTTCAGCTATTCCTGAGACTATCCAAGGAGAATGGTGAGACCATTGTCCCTGGTGTCAGTAAAAGAGACTCCCTGCAATGCCATGCAAACTGAAGAATGTCAACATAGACTTATTATGGGCTGTAGAGGGAAGGAAATTTGGGGATTGTTTAAAACATAGCTTCGAGTTGCACTGGCCAGTGGGTAGGAGAGGTCTCAGTGCCAGCCCACTGGAAAGAAAGGCTGCTGACCTAAGGGCCTCACAGATCCTAATCTCAGTGGTTGTCTGAGAGCAGTTACTGGGGATACCCAAACTAGGGGTTACATACTTCACCATTAGACTTCAATCCAAATAGCTGGAGAGGAGGAACAGGACTGAGCATCTGTGCTGTTCATGTCTGTTGAGTGGAGTGTGTGCTTGCATGGGCACTGTTAAAGGAACTGTTCTCTCTGCTGATCCATGGGGCCAGCCATATGTCCATGTGCTTGTGTGCCTGCTGGGAATATGTAACCAGCTGTCTTGCCACTGGCTGGATCTGGAGGCTGGACACTGTGGCAGTGTTGTATCCATGGGGACAGGAGTGATCTTGGGAAGAGGGATCCCCATGGGTACCAAACCCACTGTGTTTGGTTACCTCTAACACTGCAAAGCTGTAATTTATAGCCTACAACAGAACACATTCATGCCACAAGGAGTTGCACAGGTCAGACACATACTGCTGGCTGCTGTTTTTCCTGAGTCATTCTCCTCCTACCTTGATAGCCTCAGGTTCGTGTCTCAGAAGAGACAGTGAAAGTTGTCACCTATCTTTTAGTGTGGAGAGACCACCATGAAACAGAGCCCTCTGGAAGTTACCACTTGCTTTCTGCAGCAAACTGCAATTATGGTAGTGGCTACAGTACAGAGGGACATCACATTCCTCCTGCAAAACCCAGACCATTTGGAAAATGAGTTTAGTTGCCCTAAGAACTGCTTTTTGGAGCTTTATTAAATTACTATAGGGGATTCTAGTGCTGCCACATTCCTAACTGTGTTCTTCAGGTCTCATCAGATGGACTGAATCATGCCAATGGTGTTTTCCTAGGGTGCAAAAAAGAATATTTTTCTGTCCCTTACACAGTTTAGTCTTAAAACTGACATAAAACCATGTACAAACATGTTTATCCTTCAGGATGGGTCATTACTGGTTTTTCAGTCAATTGAAAATATAGCTTTAAGAAAAATCAATGTAGAAGACAGTGCCTAATTTCCCCACAAAACCCATCTCCATAGAATGCTGTAATCCCTATTGGAGTGTCTTGGTAAGTTAGGTATGTTTCCTTAGTTTTAGCATCAGTTCAGGAAATGCATAGATTAAATCTCCATTGTATATTGTACAATTATGTCTGGGAGTGCATGGGCTGGAGTTGTGGAGCCAGACCTGAGGGTGACCCAGCACTGTCTGTGCCCTCACCCACAGTGCACAGTCTCAAGGTGCTGGTAACGGTCCGTTGACAGACCCCAACACAGCAAGTGATGAATCAGGGACAGAGTACAGGCAGTCCAACTAGGAATAAAAGATGGAGTCAGAGTTGGGGCTGGAGAACAGCACTGCTTCACCATCACAGGCATAGGGACCAATGGTCCCAGGGAGACTGCAGTGGGGTCCTGAGAGGTGGGATATGCTCCTAGAGAGGCTGGAATGGGTGCTGCTGGCTATGTCCTCAGGGCCCTGACAGATATCTATTTGTTTATTTTTTAAATTACATGAAGAGGTGTTCATAAATTATTATTATTAGTAGTATTTATATCCCTGTACCACCTACACAGACTAACAGACAATGACCTTTTCTAAGTGATATCTCAATGATAAAGGGTAGAAGATAACCAAATATATGCATTTTCCCTGAGATTTTAGCCTCACAAGGGTAAAATTAAGTTCATGGCAGCTTGGGTCAAGATATTTTTTCACACTTACTAAGGTAAACTAATTTTGTCTTTAGATATGGTATCTTCACAATCATACAGAAATCTACAGAATATGATACAGCAAAACAGGTCTAAAATAAAAGAGGATCTCATGAAGGCCATTAGCTTTGCTGGGTGGTACAGATGTTGCCAAATAATTGCATAAATTTGGGCTATCAGAAAGTAGTATTTCACCCAGGTATCAAGCTACCACATAAAGTAGTCTGAAACAAAAAAATCTTTCAAGCATAGTATGTGACTCCTTCAGCTTCTATAATGCATGGAATATTTTCAGAAGGAAACTTTTAAAGTCATAAGACTTGTAAACCTAATTTGATAAATAAAATATCTCAGATACCAGGCTCTCTTCAAGTTCACATTTCAAATTATCACAGTGCCATATTCTAAGACTGCTTTTGCACAGCTTATATGCAAGTGACTAAGGCCATATCGATTTTCTTTCTCTGAACTATAGACTGAAGATGGGAAGTAAAAAACATTTTGCCAACCTTAAATATGGAGGTTTAAAATTACCAAATGTAAAGCTCTAACAGTGGGCTTTTAATTTGGCTCAAGCTTTCAGAGTCTGGCAGGCTGATGAAGTGCAATTGCCATGGGTGAAAGCAGAGCATCAATTAACAGACACATGCAAGGTTGGCACCTACCAAAAATTCACCCTGAAAGATTTAAAGACAAATAACTCAGTGATCAGACACACCTGGAAATCTTGGAACAAACTTCATAGAGTTATGAAAATTAAACCCGCTAAAAACTTCCAGTTGAGTCTCTGAAACAATGCTATGTGGAAGCCAAGGAGGGAAATAATACTGTATATTACTTATTGTAAATACCAGATTATTTATGAAGCAGATTTTAAACAAATTTCTAGTAATACAAAAGACAGTCAGTATTACAGGTGAAGAGCACAATAGCCAGTCTGTTCTGTAAAAGGTTCTCTGAAGACCCAGTGGGTCTGAATCAAACCTATTGATGTCTGTAAAAGTTCTTTCCATTTATTTCAAATTGCTTGGAGTCAAACTAACAGTTTGAGAAGTCAGAAAAAGCCTTCCCAGATGCATAGGGATCTCTGGGCTTCCCAAATGGGTTCAACCTACATTTCAAGGAATTTTGCCATCAAATAAAAGGTGAAAGTAGAAGCAATTACTTATAAATACTAGGTGTTTGCCTTAAGATGATTCAGATTGTAAATCTGTTTGAATATACTAAATCAACTCTGACTTTTTTTTTTTTTTTTTCCCCAGAACTTTTGAAGTGTCCTGTGAAGGCTTCAGGTCACAAGTAAAGTTCCTAAAGAAGATAAATGTCAACTCTGAAAGGTGTGGAAATACTGTCCTCAGTGATGTGAATGACTGCTCCCAAACACTACCTATTGTGGATTTTAGTCATATTGTTTAGATAGTATATTAGGAAAAACTATTTTAAAGTAATTAAAATGTACTTTCTAAGAACATATTTATGTGATCAATTCTCCTTGTTATCAGAAGAAAGTTTATGTGGATGAATTCTTGAAAGGCAAGACCAAATATAGAAAACGTATATTCATGATGAAAATGTTACCATACAATTAATCCTTACTTTGATGAAAATGCAGAAACTGCATTATGAAAGGCAATACAATCTGTTACAGACACTGATATATTTCAGAGTTTTTAAAATTGCTTCCTAATTGAGTCAGTATTGCTTGGGCCTCAGTTCAATAAAGTACTTCATAGTGTCTCAGCCTTAAAGTCTGGCAGGATTTATGTTCCAGCGACTTGATCTTAATCAAGCATTAGCCATTAAATAAATGCTTAAATGCTTTGCTGAACAGTGCTATTTTTAAAGCACACGATGCTGAAACAAGCCCCAACAATACATCCTTTTCATATTGGCCTTCTCCCCTCTTGCTGTTGCTGAAAAACTCCTGATTTTCTTTTCTCAGTCTTCTTTTCAATTTGGCTATATTCACCAGATCTCAGAGACTCCAAAAGGTTTTGAGGGATTCTGCACTAAAAATGTCAAGGCCTCCACTATCTTCCTTGGGCTATAGTGCTGTGACCTTTACTCCTTCTCTGCATTTTCACTGGCTTCCAAGCCAGCTCACACAAGTAACTAAATCACGTTATTTTTATACTGTATCTAATTAATGTATACAGGTAGCTCTTCTCCTTTTGTTTATACTACAAGTCATAAATCTGAATTTAGGAAGAGCTACTCAGAGCTGAGCCTGCCAGGAATATGCTATGTAAAAAATAACTGTTATGGTTGTTTTAGTATTAATTTTAGCCTAGTAATACTATGTATATGATACTGAAGATGAAACTCATGCTACTAAATCTCTAGCAAATTCTGGATTGGCAGCCTTCATTGTTTGAAGTTTCTCAAAAACTTGATGAGGTTTGAATTCTCTTTAGATGAATTGTTCTGAGCAGTCTCTTTGGGAAAATGAAGATGACAATTTTAGAGGCATTTCAGAGACACAGATAAATCTGTCAAAAAAA
>VYZS01041954.1:48788-60938 GCA_013400695.1 Neodrepanis coruscans | reverse complement strand
GAGGAGGAGGAAGACGAGGAGGAGGAAGAGGACGCCTTCGCCGCGGTGCAGGTGCCGCCCGCCGCCTTCCTGGGCGCCGCGGCGGCGGGCAGCCGGGGCCGCCTCAACTCCTTCACGGCTGGGGTGTTGCCGACGCCCTTCGGCCGCACCAGCCCCCAGGGCATCGCCGCCGGCGGCGGAGAGCTGGGACAGCCCGGCCCCGCCGCCGCCTTCGAGCTGCAGCGGTCCCGGTAAGACGCGCTGCGGGGATAAGGGATGCGCGGGATGCGGGGATGAGGGATGCGCGGGATGGCGATGCGCTCGCCGCTCAGAAACGGCGGGCACGACCGCCGGGCGGCCGGGGGGAAGCCGTGAGGAAGAAGGCCTGGTAGCCGCCGGGCGGGAGACTCCTTCCGCGGGGCCAGAGGAGCGGCGGCGGGGATGTGCAGGAGCGGGTCGGCGAAGATGTACCCGAGCCTCCCGGGCGGCAGCAGCCCGTCGGTCAGTCGTTCCCGCCTGGGCGCGAGTGGCTGAAAGTTTCTCTCCTGCTCAGCAGTGCGGGCGTGCGGCTGCACAGCCGCCGTGTCCCGCTGCAGCCGTGCCCAGTTGCGGAGCGGTTGTCACGCCGTTCTCATAGCTGGTGGAGGATTGAACCCGCCGGGCTCCCTGTGTCATAGGCAGCAGGCTGGGAACCAGCCCTGAGCCAAGTGAGCTGTAGCCTACAGGGGGAAAGGAAGTCTTTGCATCCATATCCACTGATTACGGTGCAAGCACATGGTTTAAGTAGCGTCTTGCTACCACCCCAAATAAGCTTTTTATCTACAAGCCTTTCACTTTCCTCTTGATTGTTCCTTACCGCCGGGTACTATTTTGCCTTTTAATTCCCGGAGCAATAACCTCACTGCTTGAAAAGCTGAGATTTTGGGGTAAGAAAGTGCAGTCATATAACAATGTGCAAATGCATGCGAATTAATTGCTCCACGGGTACAAAAATCACCTTCCTTCACTTCCGCAACAGCATACTCAGATATTAAAGACGGGGGGGGAGGGGGGAGGGAAAAAGCGGAGAAGAAGCTGAAGGAAATTGCTGTCCTCCCCAAGCCCACGTTGGCTGCCACTCCCACATTCCCCATTTGCCACACTCCCTTCTTGTTTCTCCCTTGGACAAATAGGTAAACTTTGAGTCACATGTTATTGCAAGGGTTTATAAGGGTAATTGAGCATAGATCGCTGTAGAAAAGTCCCTTTCAAAAGCAATCAGCTTGGAGAAATTGGAGGTATTCCAGGAGAAAGTTGTCTTAGCTGCGTGCCCCACTGTTGGTTGTTTTTTTTTTCCCCCTTCCAGCTGGATTGTGTTGGTGGCTTTTTTGAGCTCCTTTTCAGGTGCTGTGCTAGGGAGCTCCACATTCCCAAGTAAAATGCCTTCTGGTGGGTTAGCACCCTTCTCCTGGTCATGGGTCTCAAAACATTTTCTACAGTGACAACCCTCTAGTTGTTCTGTAGATCAACAGCATGACAACATGACACACACACTTGTGCATTTTAGTGTGTGACATGGTTCTGCACACTGCTGCTCACGGCCCTGTGAGTGAAAAGTGACCCACAGACCATGGTTTGGGAATTGATTTTCTACTCTTGAACTTCTTATTTGTTGGTGATACTGCACTTGGCAGTACCCTCTTGGTGTTCAAGAGGCTGGATTCTCCTTGCCCTTCTAGTTAGTGAATTTATTGTTGATGCAGGATTCCTACAGATCACCTTTATGGATTCCTAAGGATCCTTTCTGGTTTTCCTTGCTTGCATGCATTGATCCTGTGCTTAGTTCTGGGAGGGATGCTCAGTTCTCACCTACATCAATTCTTCCCTTAGCCCTTCTTCTTTGAGTCATTATTTTCCCTTGCCTCTGTGTGCCACTCTCTGAATGTTTCCTTCCACAACTGATGGCATTTTTTTTTTCCTGTTACATGAGAACAGTTTGGAGTTTAAGAGGTAATTACTGTTCTTGTTTACAGCCTAGAAGTCCAGCAGCTTACAGGTTCAGCTGTGCTACTAGCATGCAAACAACTGAACGGATAGCTCAAGTCCATGGCAAGGGAAGCCACCTAAGGAAACCTTGTCAGGATGCTCCTCCAGCCCTGTATCAGCTGCTGTTTATGCTATACATTTTCTTGAACTGTAAGATATAAAGAAAGTGATGGTTTTCTCATGCTCTTTTGTTTTCTTGAGAGCTAGATTTAGCTGAGGTGAAGACCTTGCATTACTCCCCTGACAAGTATGGGGCTCTACATTGTAGCGCTTGCTTACAGCTAACACTGGTGTAGGAGAGCTCTGGCTAATGTCCCTGAATTTGCTGGCTGTTGTGATCCTGCAGCCCAGGGCAGGCTTTGGCCTGCCTTCAACAGATTTGTATCTGCTCTGGAAAAGATATATATTTTTAAACATCAGGACGGATCACAAAGGTTGTATGGAGTATTAGCTCCTCATCATCTTAATGAAAAGATGTGGTAGGGGCTCCAATTGCTGGGTTCACTCTTGGCTGCACAGAAGATAAATCACAGGCATGCACCGGGCTGGCACAAGCCCAAGTACAGAGGGTTCGAGCAGACCTTCTGCTGCTCTCTTAATGGAGAGAAAGGAGCCGAATCCCCAGCACACAGCCAGCCCTTCTCAGGGTAACAGGGTGGAAGTCGCACCAACTGCCCAGAGACAGGTATCAGCTCACCTGAAGGATGATACAGAGAGAAAATCAGAGATTTTTTTTTTTTGGTAGTTTGTGTGTGCGCCTGCTGCCTTTCCTCACACCTTTCCACTCTCCTTGCAGTGAGCTTGAAATTGAGTTTGATGTGTCGTTTGACAGACTAGCCCTCTATACTGAGGCACGTGAGTTACACTGTGAAACCTTTTTGTGTTACAGTATCAGGCAAGACAGGCTGCCTTATGTTGTTATTTTTATTTAGTTTTCAGAAACCATTGTGAGCTTATAGTCAGAGCTTCCTGGCTTTTTTGTTTATGTTAGCAGTTTGTATAATTGCATTCTAGTTTATATTTAACAAGGTTATCATTAATGTGGTTTGGGTTTGTGCTCTATGTGTATTCACAAGAAACAAATGATACAAAAAAAGAACACGGAGCTTCTAGCTGCTGGGAGGCTAGTATGTAATTATATGTAAATGGCAAAAAAAAAAAGACTTGTTCAAAAGTCAGCTTGTTGGTGCCAAAGGCTCCTGTCTTGTGCAGAAGCAGTTTGTTTCATTTTGTGGTGAATGGGTGGAGGAGGACATGAGGTTACTAGAAACTAGGGCTAGGCTCCGCAAGGGTTTCTTTAGTGTCAAATTATAATTTATTTAATAGCTTCATCTTAAATTAGCAAGGAGTTCTGTGAAACAAGATTTCAGCAACACGGGTTTAAAATCATTTCACATCCTGTAGATTAGGTGGTGGTCCCAGGTACTTGTTTTTGTGTATGCCTACAATTCTTGTTTCCATAGTTTTCTTTGGGGAAAAACTAGTGTTTCTGTATATCGAGTTACCTTCTCTAGCAGGTTGGGTGGTTTGAAACAAGCACATGCTTTTGGGGGGTTACTTGCTTTGTTTCTGCACTTTTCCTGCTGTTTTGCTAAGGAAGCAAACTGGTGATTGAATTTGGAATCTAAACACTCCTTACAGTTGCATTTGTCTGTGTTACTGTATCAGGTTTGAAGGCAGATGGGCAGGAGAATTCCTTCTGGGAGCAGTGGTTGCTGCGAAGGAAGGAGAGAATACCTGCTGAGTAATCGCTGGGGTTCTTGCAATGGACATTGAAGTTATCATGGCCAAGTAGATTTTTCTTCAGAATTTATTGACCTACAATAAATCTAATTTCCTAAGTAATTCTAAAGTTAATTTATGATTGGTAAAGCTTGTGAAGATTCCATTTATTTCTACCTATTAGAAAAGGCAGAGCTGCATATAGCCTTAGTATTTATCTTCCGG
Source organism: Neodrepanis coruscans (assembly GCA_013400695.1). Lineage (NCBI taxonomy): Eukaryota > Metazoa > Chordata > Aves > Passeriformes > Philepittidae > Neodrepanis > Neodrepanis coruscans. The sequence goes on along the minus strand of VYZS01041954.1, from coordinate 56,987 downwards.
AGAGATGCAATAAGGGGTGATGCTGGAATGGTTGACTTGCCTGGTGTTTGTAGGGCTCTCAAAATTACATGGGCCGTTAGTGCTGGAGGAAGCTTATAGAATGTTGCTGAGGAGCTGAATCCCACCATTTGGTATTNGTGTTTGTAGGGCTCTCAAAATTACATGGGCCGTTAGTGCTGGAGGAAGCTTATAGAATGTTGCTGAGGAGCTGAATCCCACCATTTGGTATTTATGCTGGAGGCTGAGAGGTCAAAACTCAGTTCTTCATGGCCTTGGGTGGGCATATGGAGCAGTCTCAGCTTACCACAGAAGATGCCTCGAAACTGAACATGGCAGAAACAAAAGTCTGTCATAAACAAGTGTCTTACAGGCAGAGAGTCCTGAAAGGGGAGCCGAATAAAGAGCTGGGGGCATCATCCACCCTGTGGGGTCATCCCAGCATCAGTAGTTGGTATGTGAGCTGCTGGAAGCATATCGGACCTTTTGTGTGTGATGGACACTCTCCTATTCACTGAACCTAAAGCCCCTCAGGCAGCATGAATTTCAGAATTATGTATACAAGCATAGCATGAAAATAGTGATTTAATGGTCTGAGAAGTGAATGGGAAGTGCACATGCTGAACTAAGTCTTTTCATAGGTGTGTGACCTTGTATACCACTGATAGTTGCTGCTTCTAAAGAGAGAGATGCTTATTGACCTCAGCTGTCACTTCAGGCGGCTAAATGGCCATCTTGGGCTTTCCTGAAGCGGGGGATGTTCAACAATGCAGCTAAGACTCAGGTAATGAGGACTGTTCCAGTAGTAGCACACAGCATACAAGCTCCTCCATGAGCCCTGTAAGGGACACTGAGCGCGCTGATGTCCTTTAGCCTGAGCACACTGAGAGGCTGGGCCATGGTGGTCACTTAGAGCTGTGCAGGAGCAGTCTCTAGCTGTTGGTGGGTCTTGTGAGCTGTGCATGTGCTGAGCGTGGCCAGCCCTACATCGCTCTGCCAGCCTTTTTGCTTGTTCAGGGCACATGCTTGTGCCTCCCTCTGTTGCTTCCTTTGAAACTTGCAAATGGGGTCATCTTTCAGATATTAGTTAGCCTTGACCAGTGATTCAAAAGTCACTGTATGGACAGCATAAATGCATCAGCCTTCTTCCCTTACAACACAGACCTTTTGAAAACAAATCCCACAGAAATTTGCTCTGGCATATTGTAGGCTCTTACTGTATTATTTAGCAAGCATCTCTGTCAGATTGAAAAAAAAAAAGGTAAAATTCATCAGACAAGGAAAAAACCCCTTGCTGTCAATTCTGAAGAGTAGAACAGTGGGACAGAACATACTGTGCATGAGTACTAGAGAATTAATAATTAGACACCTTCACAGAGGGACAGATGCTGAGAGGGATCCGCTGTGTCTGCCAAAACCTCAGGACTTTGCAGATTTCAGAGTGAGACAATCTTGGAGCCAGAAAGGTGAGAGGGGTCTGACTAGGTGGGTGCACACTAACTCCTATGAGAAAACCTGAGCCTGAACACATGAGAAGTCATTTTTTTTTTTTTTTTTTTTTTTTTTTTTTTTTTTTGCTGGCCACCAATTCAAAGCTTGCTAGGCCCAATCCTGCTGTGGAAGTCCCGTGGTTATACCACACAGGTCCTTGGCTGGTGTGTTGTAACCTCTCAACCTCTCATTAATTGTCAGAAGAGCAGAAGGAGCAAGACATTTCAGCAGGTCTGCTTATGTGATTGGTGCATTTCCATTAATTGGTCTTTCTTTTCACTCTTTTCTTTACCAGCAAAGCTCCTGTGCAGGCAGCCAGACTGGCCCTTTTCCTTTTTCCTTCCTTTTCTGCTACATAGTTTTCGTCTGTGTGGTAATATTGTGGCAAGCACCTTGAAATGATGATCAACCATGTGAGTCACCAGCCCTCCAGACCATGACAAAAACATAGTTTGATGTTAGATAGATAGGATAATGACAGATCATAATTTGATGACAACTTTTGGATAGGAAGTATGCTTTTATCTGTAATTATTATGACTTTGAGAACTCGTCTGGCAGAGGATATAGCTTAGCTGGAAATGGTTCAAAACACCTAAAACACAAATATGAGATTCCCAAGTGTGCTGTCTGAAAGGAAAAACCCCCAACCCTGTAGTAATTCCATGGCTTCCTCATTTCAAAGAAGTAGATACCAGGTGGGCTGTTTGGAGGCTCTGTAGAGCAGTGAGTATGATGGAAGGTAAAGATGAGAAGATGCAGGACCAAATTTTTTTTTTTTTTTTTAATTTCTTCCTCTGTTTTCAGCTGTTTGTAGTCTCTCAGGCAAGTTTTCCACTACATGAACATAAAGGCTCATCTTCATAACTTAACCTGAAAATGTGAAAGTTTGGGTTTATATGCTGGGACTTCAATACACTGAAACCTCAATAGACACCAGCTTGTCCCATCAAAAGTGTAGGAAATCCAACTTTATTCCAAATACTACAAGCTGGTGTCTACAGAATTCTATATGCAAATATCCACAGAACTCACCACTGAACATTTTATTCATGCCTCTGAGGATGTACTCAGCCCTTTATGACTAACTCTCTTTTTTGGACCCAGAATTGCTATGGATGGCTGAGGGGCTGCCACCAGATACCAGGCTTAGCAACACAGCAGGTGCAGCAAGACACAGATCTGTCTCTTTTCATAACCCAACTAAAAAATCCTTGCCAATCTGCTGTGAGAAGTATTCTTTCTAGAAAATGGAAATGACATAATTTGGCATATGGAGAGTAACTGTTTGCTGGCCTGTCATTTGCAAATAACATTCTGAGAAATTTAAGGAATGGTATTTGTTTTCATAAGAAGGGCTTAGCAGAAGTTTTATTTTCTGCAAGGGTAGGGTAGCGAGCTCAGCAGAGCATTTGTGAGAAGAAAATTTCACTGGTGGTTGGAGAAAACATGATGTACCAAGTGGGGGACTTTTAGGACTATCAGGGTTTGCTTTTCAGGCTGCAATATGTAGATTTAGAGGGGTACATATTTAAGGAACAGTAGGATTCTTTTACAGGAGCTACTATGTTGTGCTCATAGCAACTGCTTTGCTGTCATCAATGCTAAATGTCTTTTCTGTTTGCATGATGTATTTCAAAGCCAACACTGCTCTTAGAAGCTACGTTTCAGAGTGTTTGCCTAAGGAAGGTTTTCTATTGTGAAAATTTTAGAGATGAATGAAAAGTGAAGCAAAGGCTGTCTTCTTTTCTAGAAGTAGTATTGTTTTTTTTAAAAAAGCCTTTCACCTCGTATACCAATGTAAGGAACAAACACATGTTCTTAGCAAGCAGTTGCATTTCCCCTGTGTTGTTATAGATAGGCTAGTAATTTTGTGAAATTGAGGTTTGAGGAAAGATTCACTCACCACAACTAAAATGTGTTTTCCACTGATTGTCTTGGATGGCAGAGGAAGGTATGTCCTCTTTGACACAGGATCCTGCAAAGCCTGAACTGTACTTTTACATATGTATTAAATGGCTCAGTTAAATCAAGCACCGTGTATAAAATTATGCTAGTAAGTAAATCTTTACAGTATCAGGGGTTTTACTGTATAGTTTTGTTGGGATTAAAAAATATAAAGCTAGATGAGTTTATCATAATTTTTTAGTCAACAATGCATTGCATTTTGGTGCTCCTAGAGATAGTCATATTATCGAGGTAAATACGATTAGGTTTTCAAATCTACATGCTGTCAAGGCAAATCAGACATAGGCACATCAGTTCATGGATAAAGGCATTCAAAAGGAGCATAAATTTCCCCACAATTAAAAAGAATCCCCTGATTTTGTGTAAGAGGAAAAACCTGTAAGATGACATGATGGTTACTTCTTTCTTTACCACATCATGTAGCTGGAACTTAGCTGCATGAAACAAACAAGGATGAAACTCTTGTCTTGCTTTTCTCTTTCTCTGGGCTTTGAGTAGGATGCTGAGCACCAAGAATTCAGTAGTGGCATTCAGTTTACAACCTGCTTGCAGCAAAATTTTTTTTTTAGTCATCTGTGTGCTGTCTGTGGTTTTTAGCCTCACCCATGACTGTGCAAGTTATACCTGCAGCTTTTGTTGTGTACTCAAGGGGCAGAGAAGTGATAGTGGGATGCAGTGGTGGTGCCAGTGTAGCCTCAATGGGTACCAACCATGGTCCTGTTGCTGTCCTTAGAGTTGAGCTTGTCTTCTGCAGTGTGGGAGAGTTGGTGATGGGTTTCCCTCTATCCTCTCCCCTCTATGCAGCATTGTTTCCTTTCCCATTTCAGGATGGAGAAAGAACCACTGCAGGTACAGGGTCAGTAACTCCCAGTGAGGAGAGTGGATGGGGAAACATGTGGGAGGCTCCAGTATTCCCAGAATAATTTCTTCTGGGGGATCTGCCATGGGTGGAAGTGCAGGGAGAGGTCAAGATCGTTCCCAGCCCTCCAACAAGGTTGGATCACAGAGAATCACAGAATTAACTAGGTTGGAAAAGACCTGTGAGATCATCAACTCCAACCTATGACCTACCTCTGCCTCATCAACTAAACTGGTACTAAGTGTTTTTTTAAACACTTCCGGGATGTTGGCTCCACCACCTCCCTGGGCAGCCCATTCTAATGGCCAATCACTCTTTCTGTAAAGAATTTTTTTCCTAACCTCCAGCACAAACTTGCCCTGGCGCAGCTTAAGACTGTGTCCTCTTGTTCTGTCACTGGTTGCTTGTGAGAAGAGACTGACCCCACCTGGCTACAGCCTCCTTTCAGGTAGTTGTAGGGAGCGATAAGGTCTTCCCTGAGCCTCCTCTTCTCCAGGCTAAACAACCTCAGGTCCCTCAGCCATTCCTCATATGGCTTGTTTTCCAGACCCCTCACCAGCCTTGTTGCCCTTCTCTGGACTCATTCAAGCATCTCAACATCTTTCCTAAATTGAGGGCCCCAGAACTGGACACAGTACTCAAGGTGTGGCCTAACCAGTACTCTTGAGCACAGGGCAAGAATGACTTCTGTGGTCCTGCTGGCCACACTGTTCCAGGTCCCTGTGCAGAATCCTCTTACCCTCTAACAGATCAAGGTTTTCCCAACTTGGTGCCATCTGCAAACTTGCTGATGGTGGACTCAATCCCCTCATTCAGATCCTCAGTAAAGATATTAAACAGGATTGGGTCCAACACTGATCCCCTGGGGGACACCACTAGTACTGGCTGCCACCTTGATGTGGCACCATTCGCCACAGAAGAGGTTAATCACACACAGAGGTTAATCGCCACACAGAAGTTAATACATCAGAAAGAGGAGAAGAGGAGGTGAGAGACCCTGATCTAAACTGTCTCCCTGTTCAACATGCTGGCACGATGGCATGGAGTTTAATTTCATCGCAATTAAAGGGTCAGGTATTACTACCATTACTTTTTTTTAGATGACTCACAGCACTGGAGCAGCCTGTTGTCCACTGCAGCTGCTAGCAGAGAAGTGGTTTTTGTCCCCAGCCTGGTGGTGTGCCCTTTGAAGGTGCAAGCAACACAGCTCTGCCAGCCTACTTCAGAGGGAGGCCTGCTGAATTTTAAGTTTTCAGAGTTCATGATGCTATAGGAAAGGAGAGCAGAGCTTCACTGCCTCATGGAGCCAGGATGCTTTTGGCACTTGGGGAGGTCTGTTTTGTCACCTGGAAGGATGTTTGGTTTCATCTGGTATCCCAAACATGTAGAGATAGAAAAAGAGGAGCCAGGAGGTGAATGCCACATAAAACCTTTGCCTTCAGGCCTGCTTGGATCACAGACATGCTTTTGTGTAAACACAAATTCAGTCTATACCTACAGTTCAAGAAGCTCTCGTTATTTCTTGTTCACAGTGGCATGTGCTAGGCATCTGTACTTTCAACCTGACTGTACTCAGCATGTCTGAAGGATGTAGCATAAAGCAGAAGCTAGATGTCAGCTGTGGTTTGAAATGTGTCTTGAAAATAACTTTTGCTTTAAACTCACCAACTTTCTTCCTTGTGTTTTGTCAGCCATAGACAGAATTTACTTTCCTGTTGCTTCTGTGCTTGTGTTAGTACCTACGGAACCAACAGGAAAGGAGATTAATTTCCTCATTTTTCTGTCAAGGTTGCAATCAGATACACCCAGACAAATGCAAGATGATGGATTGCCCATGTGTCTGCAGGGTGTGCTGGATGTGCATAATAGGGAGTGGATTCCTTGTTAGGTGACAGATAACTACATGAAGATGAAGACTCCCATCTTGATACCTGGGATGAGAGTACAGTTGAGCAGACTCGGTAGTTGCAAGCAAACTTTGTAGTTCTCCAAATTTACTCAAATGAATTATATTGTTTCCCACTATAAGACATGGAGATGTTTTTTGGATAATAGGAAGAGAGGAAAAACAGCTTTCAGATGCTACAGTGCAAGGTAGGGTTTAACTGCTGAGGTAGGTGAGTTGTGCGGGTGCTGCTTCAGGTTATGTAAAAAGGTGTGGAAAGTTCTCCATCTGCTATTAATAGTCTTGGAAGTTTGGTCTTTAAAGCACAAAGGTTTGTGTTTTCAAAAATGGAGTTCACGGAGTTCACGTAACCTCCTGTCATCAACACATTGTGTATCTTAGGTACCTCCTTAACTTTATGAGGCTGTTTTCTCAAAGCACAACTTGGTTTGATTTTTAGTTGGTGACATTCGCTTCTTTGTAGAATCCTATCTTTTAGCATAACTCAATCCAGAAGAAGTGGCAGCGCAGAGGTGGTTTTTTAAATAGGCAGAATTATTTACAGCAGAACACAAAATGCCACTGTCAAGTACCTTCATTGTGACCTTTGAGATTTATTTGAAAAATCTGTATTTTAACGTGTGCATGACTCCCCTCAAGATAAAATGCTCTTCTATTTTAGAAGGCGCTCCAGGTACTGTAGAACTTGAGAGCAGCCTTGCAAATAGTGAATGTCTGTGCACATTTGTCTTAAGGAACAGACTTCATTATCTGAGGTTTTCTGCTTCTGTTTGTTTTAAAGACATTATTATAAACATTGTTTTCTTGTTTGTTCATTAGTTTCCATACTGAAGTAAGGCAATTCAAGTCAAAGATAGTGCTAGGGTGTAACAGGGTGCAGAGTTTGAGCAAATGCATTTAAAAATAAAAAATGTATGAATTGTATGAATTTGACAGCAGAACCTTTAAATAGGCATTTTCAAGGCGGTGTTTTCTGTTGCTATCCTTGTGCTCTGTAGGAGGATTGAATGGATGATTTGAATGGAAATGTGTATTTTCACACAGTGTATTTGTAAGCTCTCGGGCTGCCTTCTTCTTGAAGATGTAGCCTTGCAGCAGAAGTGAGGAGTGAGGATTTTTTTTCATGGTGCAATACTGATGTTGTGCTGTACAAAGTGCCATTACTTCTCCATATCCCTTAGGAGCTAAGCTCCAAACCCACGACCTGTTTTGTACAATAGGGTGCTGAAGAAGAGTGTGGGTTGTAACTGGATTTCACTCCCTTGGGGAGGATGGGATGGGAGCAAAGAGACTGGCATGAAAAAGCCCTCGTTAGCCACTGCATGTTTGCAAAGATCAGAGGCATCTGAAAATGAGTGGGCTCTGAATTAATTACAGGGTTGCTCAGTTACAAATGAGAACAAGACTATGCCTGTCTTTTCTATTTTAAGTACAGAGGTAATATTTCCAACCTGTGAAGCGATTACATATCTCAAATATCTTACTCGATAAATGAATGTGTTATCAGGAGCTGAGGGTGGCACAGTCTTTCGTGTAACTGGCAGTTATCTTGTAGTTGTTGCAGTTCTTCGTATGAATTCCCAGGAATATTTCAACATGGTCTTCTCTGAAGTTTGGTGGTTTGGTTTTGTTTCGGGTTTCTTGGTTTATTTGTTTTGGGGTTTTTTTTGTGTGTGTGTATGTTTTTGTTTGTTTGGGTTGGGTTTTTTATGTGTATCATTTACATATATTAGAAGAAATGCAGCTTTTGAGAGGCTCTTGACCTTCATATCCACATTTCCAACATGTCTGGTTGTGGTAATGGTGACTTGACTTCACTTCCACTGTGTTTATTCTGAATTGGTGTCTGTCTTGTGCTATTCCAGCTAAAGAGAGCAGAGTAGTAGAACAATTCAAGCTGGGATTCTTGCAGGAGCCTCTGAACCATGAATTTTTATGAACTCTCTGAGCCCCTTTGAAAATGTCACTTTGAAAAGAC
>VYZS01041954.1:5975-28196 GCA_013400695.1 Neodrepanis coruscans | reverse complement strand
TAGCAATGCATGGCCAGGAAAAACAAGGCATTGACTCTTGGATATGTAATGAGATCCTGGGAAAAGCACCCGATCCCACGGGGAATTTGTAGTAAATGTATCCAGAACTAAATGCAAAGTATGCATCAATAAACACTCAGATTGCCACCACCTGTGCCAGTGTTCATATCTCATGCATGAAAAGCCCCATGCTAGCTTTCTTCTGTTTGGTTTGGTCTTTATGCCCTACTGACACAGGGAACTTTACTTTCTCCATCAGAACTCTATCCAGACAATTCACAGTGTCTAGGATAATTTTTTTAGCAGTGAGATTAACTGTCTGTTCAGAGCTCTTCTAAGAATATTAAAAAGTGGGGTTGCAGAATGTTTTCCCAGATAGCACATGTGCATCTGACTGTAGGTAACCTAAAAACACTGCAAAGTAGATAAAGGAAAGCAAGCGGGAAAAGGCAGGAGTTTAAATTGTGTGGTTATATATGCAGGCTAGAATTAAAGTCTTTTTTTCAGGTGACTTAGTAGCGTATGTATGTGTTTCCATGTTATAGTATCTCCTGCATATAGCCATGGCTTGCAAACGAGTTTCTTAGTTAATTCTAGAACTCTGGCTGTTGTAAAATACAACATTATGTGATTTGATACTTTAAAGTCTTGTAGTCTTGCAGTGTGGCTTCCTCAATTGCTTGGTTTAAATGTTGACTCTTCATTTCCTTAGGATGTGATGTTTAAAGAGAAACATTGTTCGTAAACAGAACTAATTTGCAATTCACAGTTTGTGAGGCAGAAATTGTACATGAAGAATCTGTTAGATTAACGTTGATCAGACAAAGACTATTATGATGTGGGTTTTACCATTGAAAAAAGACATAAAAATAGACAATTGGTATGTTCTTTACAGTGCTGTTGTGTCTGGTTTGGCAAGCATCCTTGTTTTCATAAGGTCATATAATTAGTCTTGTTTGCTTCTTGCCTAGCTTTGAATGTCTCTAATTAAGCTGGTGCCATTGATGTCTTACCATGATGATGTGTGTTAGGTTATGAGGTAATGATTGTTCTGAAAAATACAGCTATGGCAATGTTCGGACATACTCAAAACAAATCACTGCACAGAAGCCTTCTGAAAGCTATCATATTGCTTCAGAGTCAGTTAAGTGAAGAGAGTGAGTCTAAATCATTCGTTGAAGATAATAGAGGATGTGTATTCTAAGTGCTTCAGGATCTGTGTGAGCTCTGGTATCTTTAAATAAATCTTACTGAATTGTAACAGTAGCTTCTCATTATAGCTTGGGTAGAGCCAACAGTAGGAGGATTGGGTGCAGAGACGGCTGCCTGCAGAGAGGTGATAGCATCATAGAATGATTTAGGTTGAAAAAGACCTTTATGTTCGTTGTGTCTAACTATTAACGCAGCACTGCCAAGTCTGCCAAACCATGATGGTACGTTTCAAACAAGATCTATCTTTGATGAATCGGGAATCCAGCTCTGGAAGGTGAAAATTAGGTAGCCCCCAGTCAAGAACATGTGGTAATAGCTCTTCCATTCTCTCTGGACTAAACCCTGGTTTTTTAGCTTCACTAGAGATTTCATATCAGTGCCTAGTTTTAAATCAATTTCTTCCCAGAATCACGTCTTCTAGAAAGACTTATAAATAGTATGTCAAGTTGAATTGTACAAGATGATAAAAAAACCCCAAAGTCCAAAAATCCAGCTCTACCATGCCTTCTGTTTTCCTGTGCACCTGCACATATACACATTCACACTATACAAATGCTTTGTCAGTGAACAGCTTGCTTCTCAGCAGTTCTAGTGTAAGTGCCTTGTCTCTTTGCAGTGCTGGTACTCCTGACTTCATATTTGATATAACCAGCCCCAGGTGATCCCTCTAGGGCCTTGGGACAGAGCTGTGCTGGAATTCTTTGGGCTATTTGTGTAAAGTGTGGGCACATGTTTAAAGCTATATAATAATTTGTGAGCAGAGCATTATGTTGCATTGGCACACTGTGAAAGGTCAGCAGGATACCTCAGTATTGTCATGTTTATTTTCTTCATTGTTTCTTACTTGTTTCTTCGCTCTTACTTAGTTCTTACTTACATCCTACATTTGGGATGGCAGTGTAGATATTTTTCGTGCTGAGATCTTACGTGCAGATGGGTCAGCAGGTAGCAGTTTGAGTGCTGTGTATTTCAAAGGTTGGGTCTTGTGGGAGAATGAGACTTGGAGAAGGAGCTGGATGGCAATATAGGTGGAATACTTAGTGTAGGAGAGACCTCTGGTTTAGGAGGAGTACTTAACATGGGGCCATAGCTCTCCCCTTGCTTTCTCTCCATCTTCCTGCTTACCCCCAAAAGGTAGATGGAGACCAAGGAAACATTTGGCATGACATTATTCTCCTAGTTGTCACTAGATTGGACAGTCCCTCTCCTTGCAAAACTTATCCCAAGAAAGCAGGTTGTTGAGGGTCCTGCTTGCTCAGGATTTTGTGTCAGAGACTTTCCTTCACAGTCCATTGTAGAATACTGTGGTATTAGCATCCTGCCTGCATATGGGTGACAGCTAAATGGAGGGCTCTTGGTATGTTTTCTGAGTGTTTGGGCTGGGCTGCTGAATTAACAAAACAACCTATTTTCAGTGTGTGTCAGATGCTTTTAACTCCCACTGTGGGCAGCCTTGACAATATGCTGCATCACGTGGAAGTTCTAAATAGAGTTTGACATTCTCTGCAGAGAATGGCTCTGCTGCATAATTATGATAACACACAATTAATAACTGCTTTATATCAGTTTGGATAGCTCCTGGAAACTCTGCTTCCCTTAATAATTTTCAGCAGTCTCAGGGTTTGTTTTTCCTATGTTTGTATTCCTGAATATTGGCAAAAGATAGGAAGAAAATGAGCTGGGACATAAGAATCCCAGTACAAACTTCAGAGGGAGGGTGAGAGGTTACTCATTAGCAGGTCTTTCATCTGGGTTCATGCTGGGTCATGAAGTCAGGGATCAGGAAGTGAATGGGGATCCGTTCACAGCTGATGTCTTGTATAATATTTCAGAAGACTGTATTAATTGTCACAGCTTAGCCTCGGAGTTCGAGCAGAGGCATTCAGCCAGCAAGCTGAGGAGAAGTTGGAGAGAAGTAGTGTTTAGGTTTTCCTGGGGCGATGAAGGGTCTGGGGCTGCTGGAAGCAGGGCATGGCCTGCATCTGGCAGCTCTGCCAAAACCTGCTCCTCTGGCCTGGGAGAGAGCAGGTGTACTTCAATTCATACGCAAACCAAACTCCAAAGGAGTTAGAGAAAAGAATGGTAAATGTACCTTATACAAAACTCCAAGTAGCCTGGAAGATACATTTGTTGCCATAATATTGTAATAAATAATATATATTTACTTCTAGGGGGTTTATTTTTTTCAATCTAGCACACAGAAGCCTAATCTTAGATCTCATTGAATACTCCCCTTGTTTATCTTTTATTGTTCAAGCCATTTTGGTACTGGAGGGAACAAAATAAATCCAAATGAAAAAGCAACCCTAGGGTTGCTGTTCCCATAGAAGTAAGATCAAGGTAATTCTTTGGCCCATGGAAGTTGCAAGTCCAGAGCATGTTTTGGTAGCTCCCCAGGGAGTGCTTGCAAAGGACTAGATTGGCTTTTGAGTAAGACTTCCTCTTCGAGTCTGGAGCTGGCATTTTCAGAGGGTGGATGGATGGCAGAGGGAAACCCTTTATGCATTCCTCTAGGCAGGCCCTGAGGTGTCTTTACAAGTACCCTGAACTCATTCCCAATCACTGCAAGTTTTAAGATTACTTTCTTTCTACTCCCCTTGTTTACCTACCTAGGGTACTATTCCTATGTTAGGATACATCTTTTGTGATGCAGGCTCAGTGAAAGGAAAGAATCCAACATTTTCAGAGTGCCAAGCAGTTTTTGCTTTCCTGATGCTTCCAAGCCACTATATTCTGGTCACAGTTGTGAACAGAAGGTAATAGCCGAGAGGTTCTTGCCCTGTGGTTCTCATTCATTTTCACTGGCCACCTGAAGGGAGGAGGTGACACAAGAAACATAAGAAGACTGGCAGCAGTCTTCAGCTGTTGAAGTGTCTTTTTCCTTCCAAGTTCTCTCATCAGTGTTAACGCAGCTAGCAGGTGATTAGCGCTCCATGTCCCATCATCACTGCATCTCTGAACGGATACAGTTGTCGCAGACAAAGTGAAGAAGCTTGTCTTGAAAAGATGTATTTCTTCTGGGAGCCAGCAGCACCCATAGTACTGGCTTTAGCTATTGTAGGTTTGTAATCTTAGCAGAAGCAGGGGGGAAACTGCACTCCCGATTTTCACAGAAATTAAGTGTATTTAAAATTAAGCTTTTTCTTCCTGATTTTGTAGCTGTGCTAGAAAGTCATTACATACGGATTTATTTTTCCTTATCTCTTGGATTATCATTGATTTCCTTCCTTCCTGGATGAATTTATCCAGTGTTCTGATTGCAGCTCCTTTTTTTTTTTTTATCACCTCCTGTCTATGTGGCTTAAGATTTTGTATGTTTAACATAATTGAGCTGAATATTTTGCAGCAATGGACAGTGAAGATAATTTTTCACTGATAGATGGGGTGGTTATGGTGAATATTTTTGCAATCTACGTGCTTTGGCTATTTGCTGTTTTGATTGCTCTGTATTATTTGTCCTTGTATTTAGTTTCTTTCCTTTTTGCCGTTTTATTTTATTTCCATTTTGCAACTGAGCCACGTATTAGTCTGACTTGGGAGGGGGAAATGAAGACAACATTTTAGCTTTTAAGAAACTTCCACAGAGATTCAGACAGCTGGTCAAAGACAAATCCAGTATGCAAACAGCATCGTAAATATCTTCATAAACAGCCATTTAAAATACCATGGCATCAAATATCTCTTCAGTTTCTTTCTTTGGACTGGACTTGGAATTTGATTATAGGGCATTGGTTATTTCTGGGCTCATGTACAGGGGACAACACAAGGAAACAGACAGAAAATAGTTTAAATAGGTGTTTAAGGGAAAGTGATATTGCATGGTTTTTAAACAAAAAAAGTCTGTAAGTTGCATGAGACTGTCATTGTCCTTCAGGGACTGATCATTAGAATGAGGTCATCATCTTTCCAGGGCTGAAGTGCTTTTTTCTGTGTGCATGAGGCTGTGGGGAGAGACGGATGAGTTGGGTATACCTATAATGTGGTGATAAAACTAGGAGGAATTTTTTAAGGCTTTCCATGAACTAGGAAAAATTAGTGTTTTTATTGAAACATCTTTAATTTGGTAATTAAGAGCAATTGTATTTTAACATGCTGGCTGGCTCACACAGTACACAAGTCTTAAAGCATTTTATATTGAAATTTCATCAGCTTAAAGACTTATCTTAAAGCTGGAATCCTACATAAGTAACATAGTGCTATTTTGTTTTGTTCTGCATATACTCCTCCTCAACAATAGGAGGATTTTCCCTTAATTATTATTGAAATAGGACATTTTTTAATTTAAAATAAGTATTAACATAGCTTTACATCAGAACGATGTTGATGTGTAATATAAAACTGGGTTATTTAGAAGTTGTATAGACAAACCCTAGCTGCTTGCCTGAAGAAAGATGATTAGTTTAAATATTACACACCGTTTGAGGTGATTAACTCTTAATGAAGTCAATGACAAACTGATTTTGCTTGTATTCCCTGGAAGACCCTTTCAAAAGCTTTGCTTTTCCAAGGTTGTTTTTTTTCCTCTGTGTGTGGCACAGGATGTGACTAGGTTCACAGCAGGTAGCTTCATTAGTTGGCATTTCTGGTATAATATCCAGCTGTGGAACGCTTGTAAAATATTGGTATTTAGGTCATCTTAATTAAGCCTTGAAATAAAGATTTAAGATAAAGTGGAATAATTGCATATACTTCGTTGCTGCTGAGCTTCTACAGTGAAAAGAGGGTGCAATTCCCAGACATTGTGAAAAATCTGCCTCTCTGGTGCTCCTTTGACAGTGCAGGGAGTTGAACTGATTAAAACTAACAATTATGGGGAGAGGTGAAAGATGTGGCAGTTTTCAGCTGGGTTGGGTGCTGGGCTGTATATCCTTGCTCTCACTGCTATCTGTGCCAGTATGGGGAGGGGATTGGGTTGGGGCAGTCCCCATTTATATCACTGCAGGCTTCTGTGTGAGCCATGCCGCTTTATTGCTGGTAATTTGGAGGGTGGAGGGATTATCTGAGTGCTTTCTTCCTGAATGAGTTAACTAATTTATGCTTATGTTATGCCCTAGTTAAGAGGGAGCTCAGGTATCAGTTCCCTCCCAAGCTTGGGTGAACAAAGAGCTTCCCCCTCTCCTTTGTGCAGACCCACTTGCTATGTTAGACACCCAAAATACTGCAAAATGACTATCAATAAAAATCAGTGTGAGGTCTTTTGTGCCAAGAGGGGTGGCAGCAATTCCCATCCAGCCTGTGTTGCATTTGAGGTTAGCAGGGAAAAATCAGGAGGCAGCATCCCATATGTTGAATTTAAGAAGCTGAGACCAGCAAGGGAAGCCTGAGGAATCTGAACAGTCAGCAGGCAACTGAATGACCAGCTGATGAAATGCAGTTGTGTGTTCCTGCCAACCAGCACATCTGCCTTAATAACAGATGCAAATGTAGGATCTTCAAACCCATGTCTGCCAAGCCAACAGCAATGAAGTTGAGGATGGTGTGTAACTTTGGGTGAGGAGAGGCTTGGAAGAGGGTTACAGTGGTGGCTGGAATAAGCACCTGGCCTCTAACAGGCATGTAGAAGAAATATAGTGTGACTAATTTCATGAATTTAATATGAAGAAGGTAGCAAGGTTGTACCATTGTTTACCTCTGACTAACAACGTGCCGAGTCTGCTTTTGGCATTATAACACCACAGGATGGAAGGCTGTCATTGTTCAAGTGTGTTACTAACCTAATGACTTATAAAGAGGTATTAAGAAAAACCAACAATTATCATTTGCTACATCACTGGTGCTGGTAGCTGAAACTTCCAAATTTTGCTTATGGACGGGGAGCTTCTTCTAATCTGAACTTGTCCCTCTTACGAGCATTCTTGTGTCCTCTATGACTGTGGATGGAGTCTAGGGAGCACCCATGGATGCAGGAGACAAATGTTTGGTCTCTGCTTCCTTGTCTACAACAGCATATCCTGAGATGTGTCTTTTTCTTAGTGTTTTGAAGGTGTATCCTATCTTGCACCAGATCTTCTGAAATCCTAGTTTAGACAAAGCCTGAGGGGATTTAGGTTTGCATATTTTCCTAAGAGGATTAAACTTCACACTTAGTTGATCTATAAATTGTTTGAGGGGTTTTTTTATGATTTTCTAGGTACACAAAAAGCCACACATACATTCAAATTGACCTGAAATCCGTTGTCTGAGGGTTAGTGATAGAAATCTGGTGTTTGAATTAATAGCAAACCAAATCACTGAACCTCAGGATTATTTTGAACTGAAAAATATTTTGGTAATCAGATTTGCAGTGCGGCTGCAGGAACATTTGTAGCAGCACAACTGAAGGGGCAAGGGAATTGCAAGAAGGATTAGAAACTGCTTACACTGGCATCAGAGAAAACAATTTATTGTGAAAATACGGCCCAGGAATAAATTAATGAGAACAGTTCCAAGCATAGGAGTGCTTGTAACGTTCTGGAAACTCTTTGCTTGCAGATCAATGGAGTAAGGCAGCTCAGTGAGATTTGGGCAAAAGATAATGGTAGTCTATGAATACTTCTGTACTTTTAAGTTCATACTCATTGAATCACTGGCAAGGTGCTGTATGCCTCAGCATCGGACCCTAGGAGCTATGGGTGCTGGCATTCCTCTTGCCAGCCAGGTGCTGGGGCACAACACCCTGGCATGCTGGCTGTTGCAGCTGTTTAACACTCATTGATGACAGTGTAGCTTTGATGATTGCCAGCTTAATTTTTTCATTGTGTGCCTGCGGGGAGGCTGTATCTTACACATTCATTTTTGGTATTTCCGGTGTTTTTTGGAGGGCTGAGTGCAGCTCCTTGGTTTGTGATGTGGCAGGGTGTTTGGAAGTTATGCAGCAGCCACTGCTGTTAAAAACAAACCTGTACAGGGGTTTGTTCCCTGCCTGTTAAATCAGATGGAAAACTTGAAATGCTAAGGTTCCCATTCTTCATTTCACTGAAGGTGGAGGAATGATCTGACTCAGCCGTAAGAAAATGGTTTAAAACAGAACTAAACTTACCTGTGCTGCTCACAGGGATGGTCAGAGGTATTTTTTTAATACTTCTTTTTAATACTTCTTTTAAACTGCTGGTTTGTGCTCAGTGCTGCCAGCACCATCATCTTTCATGTCTCTTCAGGCACTCCTCACAGGAGTTAGGAGATGAATACCACAGAGAAACAACATTTATTTGGTAAAAAAAAGCAAGGGGCAAAGAGAAGTGTCCCCTGTGGCAGTGTGAACGACAAGTAGTCTCTCTAGATCTACATCTGCATCACTTTATCAAAGCACTGTATTTGTAGCAATTGCAAGCTGTACCACAGCACATGTGGGGATGGTGTTAAGTGGGTATTAAACCTTTGAAGGAAGGGAGGAGGAACTGTTGTGAACTTTCAATTTCTATTTTGCTTGTAGAAGCTTGTATGGAGTAAGTTTTTTTTCTGGTTGGGATCCAACAGATTAAGTAGAATGGAACAAAATGTATTAGTATCCAAAACGTATGGCATGGCTAGTGAAGGGTGGTTTGTGATCTTTAGTAAATAACAGCTCTGAGGACTATCTCGTGCCCTTTAATCAGTTGTGATGTTTTGTGTTCTGTTTTCCCTGCAGACGTCGGCTGATCTCCCAGCGATCTTCTCTGGAGACTCTGGAGGACATAGAGGAAAATGCCCCACTGCGGAGGTCATTTTATTTACACTCTCTCTGGCTTCTTGTCTGTAAGGCACATGTATGGACAGACTGCTGTCCCTGTCCATGTTGAAAAGTAGCTGGGTTTTCATGTTAAGGTGTTCCTCATAGTTGAGTAGAAGTGTTGAAACCTTACATGTTCTGTGAGGTGATAGGTGATATGAATTACACATTCTCTGGCTTCATTAAACAAAAAGTCAGTATTTAAATGAAATGTCAGGAATTAAAATGTTGTATTTCATTAATGGAAAAGTGGATTTGTCATCAATATGAATGACTAACCCCTAATATATGTGGTACATTTAAAAAGTAAGTGCAGATGGTTTAATAACATTTTTGAAGGCTAGTATATTTAGTATTCTTATTTTTTATGGATTTTTATTGTTTATTCCCTCAACACATGCTATCTTATTTTGGTTACCAGCATTACTGTTAGTGTGTTGGCTGGTAGGTTTGTGACCACTATCTCACTAATAAATCTGCCCCCATCCTTGTTATATCAGCAGCTTCAGTGTGGTTTTATTTATGCATCTGGGAGACCACAGTTTAGTTCTCTGGGGACCACAGTAATTAGTCACTAGGCCATCCTCTGGGGTAATGGAAAATGGAGCGACTGCTTAACAGTTCAGAAACTGGTTGTTCAGTAATCTGACCAGTGCATGGAATGCTTCCAGGTCAGCTGTTTGGCAAGACAGCAGCCTAAGTTTGACTGTCTCTTTATCTTAGGACCTGTAATTCAGCTGATTTATACTGGTGTTTAGCCTATTGCCTTGTTTATCCACATGCAGATTAACTGTCTCTCCCTACCTCGAAGCAAAAACTTAATAGGAGAGGCTGTACCAATTGGTCTACTACCAAGGCTTGATTATTTTTACAAAGCTTACTGTTGCATGCTTACCAGCATGTTATGAAGCATTCTCATAAGTAGTTCAAACATGTATAATTGGCAAAAGATAAAAACAAATATGGTTTGCCAGGCAGTATTTTTACTTGCTAATTTGTAGTATTGATGGTAGAATGTCTCTTTGGTATTTTCCTGTGAAGAAGCTAACAAGGCTAATTGCAACCAGAGGGTGAGGGAATCTCAAGGATTTTACTAACAGGAGGAAGGCAGAAATGGCAGAGTGATGGGGTCCCCCTCTGAGTGTGCCCATGCAGCATGATGGTGTTTGGGTACAGCAGCAGGGTCTGGCAGTCCTTGGTGGCTTGTGACCAGTGGTCTGTGGTTTCAGTCTAATGAAAGGATCTCTCAAGCTTGAGAAGCTGCTGGACTCTGCCTATGCAGAGGAGAGGATGGAAAAAATAGTTTAGGGAGGCTCAAGACATAGGGGCTGTGCTGGTCCCATGTGCCAGCAGAGGATGCTTGTCCCTTAGCTCCCACACCGGATGCTGATGTGGTCCAGCAGCCCTGGCTGCACAGAGAGCACAGTAGAGCACGTTATCTCCAGTACCTGACCATCATGCTGTGCCTTGCAATGAATCAACACTGAGATGAAACAGAGAAAGCTTTCACATGTGCTATGGTTTCAGCTGATTAGAAAGAGCAAGGGGGAAGGTGGAGAGAGGATATTGCTATTTGTCTCATCACTCCTCCCTCTGGCAATTTTTTTTCCTTTAACTGCAGTATATAAAGTTCATTCAGATGTAAAATAGACTTGGAGTTTAATGTTTTGAAAAATGATTATTTTTTCTTGAGGTCATTTATTTTCAGTTGTTTTGTATACTGTCAGGAACATGAAAAGTAGTATTTGGAATTAAAAGCAAATAGGAATTATCCTTGCAAGTGAGAGATTTTAAACTTTTCTAAAATTAAGACAAGAAAGAACTTCCCTCAATTGCTCCTTTATCAATAGCTGGGGAGGTTGCTAAAGTGTGGATGTTGAAGCAAGTGGGAAAATTGCATATTTACCAGGTTTTAGTTTAGTTTAATTGTTTTAACTCTGAAAGCTTGGACTACGCTGTCATAGCAGATTACAGGAAGTTTTACTTTGATGGGATTTTTTATGATTTTTTTTTTCATAAAGGGAGGGGGATGGTGCCTTTTCTTATTATTATTTTAAATGTTTTTCTTTGCTTGAGCTGTCACGTTTCCAGACTTATTGTCTTTATTGTTCTTGCTGATTCCTAACACAGGGTGACTTGAATCATTTGTCTCGTCTTTCCTTCCTACTTTTGTGTAGACTTCTTGGCGGTACAGCAGGGAACTGAGTACTTTTAATTTTTAATTTCTCCCTCCTACCCCCCACCCCACAACTGATTTATTTTTCAGATGTCGGACACTCTCAGGATCACCCAGACCAAAGAACTTTAAGAAGGTTCATTTTATCAAGAACATGCGGCAACACGATACCAGAAACGGCAGGTACTGTGATGCAAAGGCTGCTTCTGCAAAGGCAATCCGTGGGGCACAAGGGAAGGGGCAGGGTCAGCATCCCTGTGCAAGAACGCAGTGTGCCATTGCCACTCACCACACATATACTAATGGCCTTTAAAGTAGTCTGTGAAGGTGCAGTCTGCAGTACATGCTCCTTCCTTGAGGGAAGTGCATGTCAGTGGAAGTGCTAGCCCATAGATCTTAAGACCTGTGTCTCCTTAATACAAATAATCTGCATAAAAGGAAGATCTGTTGTGCTGTTGGAGTAAACTAAGCATAATCTGGTTGCATTTTTTTGAGGGTGTTGTGTTGTCAGTCTGTAAGTGTGAGAGGGGTATATAGCTGAACCTGCGTGGACCAAGTTTAGCAATGGTTCAATGATATTTCAACATCTGTAAGTGGATACAAAGTGTTGGTTGGTAAATGCACAAGGCAGGGATGGTCATGGCAAGGTGAGGTGTGGCATCCTGGTTTTCCTGGCAGATGTAGGGAGAGAGGCTTCTGGGGGATGTGTGAAGGGTGCAGCTGAGTGAGGCTGCAGCACACCTGGCGCTGGGACATGGGCTGCCCATTCTGCAGCCATAGGCACCGGTGGGACCTATACAGCAGTGATCAGCTGGGGCTGTACTTGCTGCAAAAAGGCATCATGTTCCTGTCAGCAAAATGGGTTTTTTATTGCAGTATCATCCAGCTCAGAAGAGAAACTAGCTCATCCCTGCTTATAAAAAAGATACCTGCCCTCTTTGATTTTTCCAAAGACAATTTCTCCGTGTACCTTATGACTTCTTTTAATCTTGTTCTTCCAAACCTGAATAGCTTTGAACTGGGCTACTTGAAAAGGTTGCAGGTAGACTGAACTGGCCCACTGAGAGCTGACCCTTACACATACCCAAACTGCCATGGCTGAGAACCGTGTAGTGGACAAATTTGTGCATGTAGCCTTTGATTTCCATCAAACATGCAACCACATTGGTAGAAATTCTAACATTGCATTGAACCACAGGTTTTATGAATTGAATTCTGGTAGGTGTTACTTGGCTCAAGAAAAATTTTCTTCACTTTTGTTCTCACACATACAATTAAATGTAGTGAAAGGTAGTAATCAACATAAATCTTGCTGAAAGTGTCCCTGAGAGATTTTAGAAACAGCTTTTAGGACCAACTTTTATGTCAAACTGACACATGCAGAACTATTGATTTGACTATTGTCTGAATAGCAGCTGATTATTGTCTTTACAACAAATACATGTGGAATCAAATGCTAAAAAGCAGCCCTCTAATTTCAGTCCATTTTGTGCAAAAGTGTATGTATGCTTTTGGAATTTCTTACAGCAAAATATACTTACAAGGTATTATACAAATTCCACAGAAAATGAGTATGAGATATATACACATTCTGAGATGTGTATATAAAACCTATGCATAAACTTGATAGAAATATTACCTGCAAAATAATGAATAAATATTTGATTTTTAAATTCTTTTCTCCATGTTTTGCAAAAAAGTATTTGTAGTATATATGCAACTTTTATCTTAATTCATAGTCAGTCATTATGCCTGACAATGTAACAGAATATTTTTCTTGATAAGAAAACAGTGAGGAAACTTCTGTTGTTCAACTGACTTCTTATCTTTATCAGCAGACACAGTTTTCCAGAATATTTCCACAATCATAAAGATCTCTTTATCTGGAATACAGATACAATAAGCATTTGGGAAATAGTTTTTGTCCTGTAGTCATAGAGACACAGCGATATTAGCTAAAAATAAAATATAAAGTTAATACTTTGTGTCATCCCTATGTCTGGCAGTAAGTAATCTGAGCAGAGACTGTTTTTCCAAGGAGTCTGGATGTTGTTTCACTGAAATTAAAAAGCATTCTGGATGAAAAGAACCTGTAAAAATTCAGGTGGATCTGCTTTGTGTTCATAAAATCAACAGTGTTTCTGAGTATCTTAAGACCTTTTAAGCTGGTGTCTTCCCCAGTTCTCTGTGACCCAGAGAAACGCAAGTGTTGCAGTGGGTAGAAAACCCTCCTGAGGCTCCTTTCCATGCCTGAGCCCTTGTTCCAGGTGTCTCATGCATAGTTGTACAGGTTGCAGATGCTAAGCTAGGCTGCAGTCAGGCTCTCTGAACTCTCTCCAAAATCTCTGACCCTTCTGTCACAGCAAGTCAGCCTTTCACTTAATTGAAGAACCCAGCTTTGAAAACATCTACACTGAATATAATTTTGGGCTGTGAATTTGGTAACTGGGCTTTAAAATAGCTAGCACTTTCAGTAATTGTTTCACTGGCTTGTGGCTGTGAGTGTCACAGCAAAGAGAACTGCTGTGTGGGTGATAGCTCGGGGCTCCTTTTTCCACTAACTGCCCTTGTTTGTGGCTCTCAACCTGTAAAGTGACATGTCCTTATCCTGTGGCATTGAGAGCTCTTTCCCTCTCAGTCTCGGGAATGACATGGGTTGAGTGACAATGCTGTGGGTCCAGCCTTTGGCAGTCTGGCGATAAGGCAGGATTAGCTGTGGTTAAAAAAAGAGTTCAGCTATTTAACACAGAGAAAAACCACCTCTACACAGACCAGAGCTTATCAGCTAGTCCTTGTAAAGCTTACTGTTGCTAGTTCTGTGGACTAGTTAAACTGGTTTCTTTGGAGTTGTAGGACGCGGCTTATTGAAAGAGCTAGAAAATTAGGTTTCCTAGACTGTGTTGTCAAAGTAGTCTTGTAAAATAGCATAAAATAAGTTTTCCATTACAAGACAAAGATGAGTCAACCCTAATATGCAAACTAGCACAGATAGCCACCAGCATGTGGTTTTACCCACTTTACTCAGCAGGTTTATTGGTGGTATCCTCCATAAACTCTGAAGCAGAAGATTAGGAAAAACAGGCCACCAAAACAGTAACTTGAGTCAGCTGAACAAACAATTCATGGTGAGAATGGGACAAGAACATCTTTAGAGTTATCATATATAGCAGATACAAAAAGCAGTAAAACAACATTCATTTACCACCCCCATGACATTGCTTTTTAGTTGTTTTTTTTTAATTATACATATCAAGGCAAAAGCCAAGCACGATCATAAAAGGTCTCTTTTGTTTAATTGTGGAAATGCACACACATGCAGTCTAAGAGGTTGACTGTTCACAGCATCCTCACAGTTAATAATTACTCTCAGCTACCTTCTAATAGACCTTGAACTTGCTGGACTCCAAAATGAGGCTGCTACCCAGAAGCATCCGTGGTTTGTGTTCACCTTTGTGTGCAAGGCGGTCAAATATCATCAGCCAGGAATGAGAAAGGAGGCTACAGTATTCAGCATGTGAATGATGTATATGATGTGTGTCACATAGCCTGATCACAGCCTTCTGGTGTAACACAATCAGACCTAGACAGATGCTGAAGAAAAGAGACATCATTCTTTGACTCAAGCGAATTGCTGATTCTGTTGAGAACTTTGTGCTGAGTAAGTTTTTTTGTAGCACACACTTCATAAAGAAATTGCAAGATTAGCTTTTACGGTCTTAGACTTTTGCACATTGTCAGAAGTCTCTCCCAAAATAATGGTTGTTCTGGACCATAGTAATTAGTACAAGTTCTATGTGAAATGTGAGGATAAGCGAGTGTAAAGCTTTCCATGAAGTGATTTTAAACATGTCTAGGTGACACCGTTGGAATCAGAGCATGTAAGTGCACTCTTAAATGGTTTTTGATGTTAGAGGTAGCTCATTCAGAACTGTACAGGATCATAAATGCCCTTTTTTGAAGTGCTGAAATTCAAAAAAATTCTTTTATCCTGTGAACAGTAATTTGATTTTCTTGAACAGCAGCCACCACACCTTCTTGTCCAAAGCATATATTATGACAAGTTTCTGGACTTTCTGCCCCAGCAAACCATTGCAGGCTTTCAGATCTTTTTTTTGTTTCCATGCATGTCATCAGACCTCTACATAAAATGCTGTTTTATCCCTCTGTGATGAGCATCTGACCACTCCCTTCCCTGCTTCCCTTCCAGTCCAGCTCCTAAGGCTGTTTTGCATCAGCCTCCTCCAGCAGCTCTGCAGATGAGGTTTTTGTGGCATCCTGGTGGTGTGGAGGCCATGGGCTTCTCTCATGGTGTGCATGGGAAACCTTTGTGTAAAGAGTGTCCACTGGTTTATGGAAAAAGAGGCAATACTTGGGTCCCAAGGGAAAAAAACACAGACTGGGCTGGTGCTTTTTATTTCCTCTCTTGTCTGATTCCTTCTGATACACAGAAGTTACCTTCTGTGGTAACTTCCTACTGTTGTCTTTGTTGTGGACATGGAAGAATCAGTTTGTTTTTCTTTAAATATAAAGAATTGAGCGGTATTTTTAGGGACGTGTAGGGCATTGGTGGAAGAGCTGTCTTTCCAGAAGCAACTAGAGGGAGAAGGGTAATATGCTTAGTGGGTACTGTGGTTTTCCAAATTCAAAGATGCTTTCTGATGTCAGCCTCGAAATCAGTGCCAAGTTTCATACATCAGCAAACAAGGCTTCCAGTGAACAAGCAAGCTGTTGTGAGTAGCAACCATTCAGCAATAAGCAGTGGCGAGCACAAAATTAATCATATACCAGGATTTTTTTGGTTGTGGATTGCCATTCTGAAATACGAAAAATTATTCTCCCCTGCTTTGTAACTTACTGCTGCACCATGGCATGATCTTACAGGATCTGAGGTATTTACCATAGGTAAGGAGTGTTAGAGCATTCAGACAACAATGAAATCATACTTCATCTGCTTCAGGAGAACTTCCTGAAGCTGTGTGCATGGTTATTATTAGAAAACCTCCTTTTTTAGAGGGTAAATATCCCTTTGCTTTTAAACGTGCCTCTAAGGAAGAAAATAGGATTGCTGTAACAGAATGATCCAGGAGAAGGAAAATCGATCATTCTGCATTTTTCCAAGCATTCCGTGCAGCAGCTCTCTTGGGGAGCTAAACTTTTTCCAAGAATGATGACTAAGCTGGTCCCTTAAGGAAACAGTGTTTTAATAACAGCGTAACTGGTACAAGATTTATAGGGGCATATGCTGGTGTTCAGACAGTAAAGAACAAAACAGCTTGCTAGGGTTTGTTGTCCAGCTTTGGCCAGTGTAGGGCAAAGGGTGAAAAATTCACGTGAAATCCTCACATATAGATCTGTTGGACACAAGGTTGGAGAGCAGAGCAAGGAGATGCAATAGCCCTGACAATAAACGTAACAGGAGGTCCTAGCATTTTTACCACAAGTGGAGATTTTTAGAAAGATAAAACATCAGTAAATTCTAACACTATTCAGATCAGAAAATAGAAAAAATTGCAATCACTGTGTCTTAGAGGAATTTGATGTTGTGCAGCCTGTTGGCCAACTTTAGAGGGTCAGTTGTACAGTTCTACAATTCTCAGCATCCTGCAGGTAGTAAAGAAAGAGGGTATATTATCAACAATCAATTATTTATTGACCTTTTATATCTTACAGCTTGATCAAGCTTCTCATGGCTTCTTGCCAATCTGCATCTCCCAAAACTATAGTGATGTAGCTACTAATAGTCCATTCTATCTCATGGAAAGTGGGTCATGACCTCTAGGTGGTTTTGATGTTGCTTAGTGATATGTCAGAGCCTGATGGCTAAAGGCAGTAATGTGGTGTGTAACAGATAGGTTACTCCAAGCTATTTGATTTAAAGAAAATTAACCCTATCTAAGCTGAAACCAGGTCAGTTTCACACAGTGACTTTGAAGATGTTGCAAAAATTTGTATTTTTAACAAGGCATTTGCTCTAACAGCATTCTGGATTTTGAGATAAGGTTTCTGCAGGCAGATAATGTGTGCTTTCATGTAGCCAAATCTTGAGCTAACTGCCTGGAGGAATAAAGGCAGGCCATGCTTACAGAAGGACAGATTCAGCCCTGATAGTGACTGAGAGAGATGTTGGGCTGCAGGAGAAATGGCAGGGAACTGTGGTGTCAGTCATGTCCTAGTGTCAATGCAACATCATAACCGAGAGGGCTAATGTGATTATTGAGCACAGAGGCTGGCAAGTCATCAGGACTAGACATTCATCTTAAAGGTAAGACTGGAAAATGTGCAGCTGCTGAGGTCAGTGATAATTCCTAGAGACCAAGAGAGTGCGATGGGGAAAAACAGGGGAAGACTCATGGAGGACCCTTGAGTGAAAGGATCTGAAATCTTACGATAATAGCAGACTTAGCCTGATTCATGGATGGAGTCTATTTCGGGAATAGGAAGCTGAAAATCAAGGGAGTCCTTTTGCTTAGCAGAGAAAGGTCACAACCAGCAGCCAGAAATTCTTTATCCAATAAATGCAGACTCCAAGTCAGCCACAGAGTTGTGATGTGTATCACCAGTAGTTATTGATGTGTATCACCAGTAGTTATTGATGTGTATCATCTGGGTTCCTGCTGGATTTGTCTGTTTAGTTTCAGCCATCGTAGTGAGTTGTCAGAATGGTCCCATGACACTCTGAGTGGACTCCTTTCACTAGAAAAGCATCTGTATCTAATGTATTCAAGAAAGTCTTCCTCGAAAGACTATAGAGGGGATGGGACTCCACTAGTCATTTACAGCTCATTTGCTATGGCACAGGCTTCAGCACTTCAGTAAAGAGTCTGTAAAGAGCACAAGATAAGAGGAGGGAGAAATAACCCATTATGGAAGTTTTATGATTACGAATTCCTCAATGGTAACATCTGTTGCTTTGCTTATTGTGGTGGGATTTTTAAATTTTAGTCTTTGATTTCTTTTATTTTCTTTTATATTTTAGAATAGTCCTTATCAGCAGCAGAAGATCCTTCTGTAGCATATTTTCAGTGCTGCCATATCGAGACTGTACCCAAGTCGGGTATGTATATTTATACATGTACTGCATAGTCTTTCTGGGCTGCATGTAGACCTGATAACAGATAACAGCATGATGGAGGCTAATGCTTTTACATATCTGCTCTGAGAAGAGATAAATGCATTTAGGTGTATTTGCCTTGTGGAATATTACCAGATTTAAACTACTACTTTCGGTCTTCATTATATTTTTCTGTGTTTTGGTATCTTTGATTATTGAGCTGGAGAAAACGATCCCCCTCCTGAAACTGATGTTCTTGAAAAATGCACTGTTTTTATTGTTTCTTCTAACTTCACTCACCTTTGACAAACAAATACTCTAGACAGAGCAACTTTAATTTTGTAAGTCATCTTAGCTGTCTCATTCTTCTATGCAAACACGGTGCTACTGTATCTAGATTTCCAGAAGAAATAAAATATTTTTATGAAGAAATATTTGGATTTAAACAGAACACCTATTTATTCTACTTTTAACCATTGGTCAGATCATTCAGTCAATGAAAACAGATTATTTTGGCCATAATAGTATACAGGTTCTTAGCTGGTATAAACCATGTCCCTGCAGCTGCCTTGAATCCCTTGATGTGCTGAGACGCTATCCCTCTGATAGATAAGTTTCTTTGGAATCAACTAGTTCTCCAAAGATTGAGAAAGCTTTTCACTCTTCCATTGAAACTACAGAAGTGGAAGAAACTGGATTTGTCTGGAAGATGTTGCCTGGCAGGCCCTGACAGGTGGCTGGGTGCCTTCAGAAGTACAACACAAGGCTGGGAAGGTCAGTGCTGGTAGGCAGCAGCTCTGTGCCTCTGGAGCAGGGGAGTGAAGCGTGTCCACAGCAGCCACTCGCCAAGGAGAAGTCCTTGTAGTTGTGGTTGACTCAGTGACTTAAGGGCACAAAACTTGTGGGAAATAGTCAGCTGATATACTGAGGTGGGTTTGAAAGACCCACAGATCATTTAGAGTCAAATTTATCCATTCATTAAAAAATTAATTTGGCTCATACTTCTCAGCCATCTATTTAATTCTGGAGAATGATTTGTTACAAGCTGCTTGTGCATCAGTAATTCAAATCAAAGGGAGATTACTTTTAATGCACAAAGGAAAGGAAGCACCTTTGTAGGAAGGTTGTCTTGGTCTGGTATCTCTTAATATAATTTTTTTCCTTTTATTAAACTGTGATGACACATCAGGCAGATTCCTGATAGGCTGGCAGTTTTGCTTATTGTTCTTGAGTATATTGCCATTCGTTTATGGTCATCACCCTATGGAAATTGCCTCTTTATTAAAATTGAATATATTTTGAAGTGTTGGTGACTGGTTATAGCTTCTAAATTATAGCAGTAATAAGCCCAGCTGCAAAACTAAATATTATTTCAGCATGTCATGTCTTGTACAGTGTTTGTGCAGCAAGAAGGGCATGGGATGAGAAGGTAGCAAGTGCCAGTACACAACAATCCAGCTCTGTTTCATTCTCTAAAAAGCCAAGATTAAAAAAAAAAAAAAAAAGTGCTCTGTCTTTCTTCCAGACCATCAGAGGAAGAGAGAAACAATTCAGTGGCACCTCCTACCAGGAACAGCTGGTGTAAAGAACAGATGAGGCAGTATAGCATAAACTGTAGCCACTCTGTTCAAGCTGCATAGCGCTTGCTTACTCCATTGCACATTTTGGATGTGTAGTAGGAGGGGGAAGAGGCACTGGGTACTCTTTTGAAGAGCTATAGTGACAGCATCATTTAGTTTTGTTTTCTCTGAATCCCTGGATTGCTGATACCTGTCTTTAGGCAGGATGTCTCAACTGGTTTATGTTCTGCAAATATTACTGAAGAGATAGCGAAAAGAAATGGATCATTGAGGGGAAACATCTGAAATTTGACTGGAGAAACCCTGGCAGGAGTCGGAGAGTAGGATGGATGAGCAGGCAGCAGGATCTGTTCCACTGTAAGAGGAGCACATAGGGGAGCTGCTGCTGCTTCTCTGCCCCTGCTCCAACTCACAGGCACTACAGCTAGTGAGGAAATCTCCAGGCACTGCTGTGTTTTGTGGAGGCTGCCAGTCCCTGTTGTACAGTGCAGAGGAGCTGTACTATATCAATGCTGGCAGATACACTTCAGGAGCAGATATGTTATAAAAACTTGTGTGGGAGAGAATTGCTGAAGTCACAGCTAAACTCTATGTACTTGTCCAGGGTGGATGGGGCAGTATCACTCCTCACCAATGAGATGCAAGCAGTGTATTCTAAACTGTGGCCCTTGCTTGCCCACTCTCCATGGAGAGGTCAAACTACAACAGCAAGAACCCTCCCCAAACCTCCAAATCATGTTTTTAAGTGGTTGTACTAATGCAGATGGAGGGCTGGGGGTTGCAAGGAGGAGAGCTGTGGAAGTACGTGAGAGGATGAAGTTTGCGTTGTCCCCTGGAATGTTTCGCAAATCCCCCTCCCCAGCAGCTGGGTAGCTGCCAGCTCAATGGAATGAAGCTGGTAGGAGGCTTTTGAAGGGAGGCATATTGAGAGCACTGTAGAGGCTGCCGGTTATGAATGGCTGATTTTTTAATCCCTGCAGTCTCAGATGGCCAATCTGATAGTACTTGCTGAGGCTGAAAAGGAGGGACACCATGTGCTGGGGGAATTACTTTCTCTGGTTTCCTCCCTTAGAATGAAGAGGAGTAAAATGTATAAAGCAGAGACTGATGTGGGGAGAAAAAAAGTCATGTACAGATGTAATTACTAGAGTTTTCTGCCCTCAGAATTTTGTTTCTGTCTTGTGTCCAATGGAAACCTAATGCTTTAGCTTCTAGAGCTTTCATGCAAGGGAAAAGGAGAAAGCTGAATTGACAAAGGTTTTGGGATGCATTTTCTCCTGCTGGAGTCACTGAGAAGCAAGTACATTTGTGGATTGAGGCCATAAATTCTCTCCAGATCTGATGACATTAAAATTGCCACCATCTTTTCTAGTGGCATGAATACAGGCACAGCTTCACCTGTTTTCTTGGGCTAAGAGTTGGGTAATAGACTGGACCCAAGCTTACTTTACTAGACCAGCAGAGCAGCTGTGAGAGCAGACACAGCCCGGTGAAAGAAATGTAAGGAAAGCTACACTGCAAGTCAGGAGCTGAAGGAGATGCTGACCATCTTGTCTGCAGGCATCCCTTGGCTCCCAGCATCTCTTGGTGTTACAGCCCAGTCATCAAACCCTATACAGTGTTTAGAGGTAGCTAAGGGAAGCGATGCAGTGGTTCAGGTTGCCCTGCACCTGTGAAAACACTTGTAACAGTNAGGATTTTTTCGCTGGTCGAAAGATTTACAGGCAGCAGCACTGGAATCCACTTCAGAGGCATCATCATCATTATTATTATTATTATTATTATTATTAAGGTGATCTGTAGGCGAGTAGCACCTACAGGATCCTGCAACACCAATAATGTTATCTGAATGTTTGGATTTGATGATGCAGAATCGTTATGTGATGCATCCATTAGAGGCAAGGAAATTCAAGTGCTAATGCTGGTACTACGGAATGGTTTGTGCAGTTGCTAGCCTGTTTTTCAATGTATTGGAAACATTCATGGCTAAAGGGTATTCATGATCTGAATTTCTATGCTGAACAAAAATCTTTACAACCTGTGCAAAATGCATTTTGTTACCACACAGAGATTTTTGCAGTAACATTTACAAACAAAACACATGCATGAGGAGATGCAGCAGTGACTACTGAATTTTTTAACCATTGTGGAGAGATGCTTGTGCTTTATAAATATTGTTTCTCCTCTCCTTTTTCACCATTCACTGATGTTATACTATGGATCATGTTGACACCCCAATATTCTTTAATAATACTTGCAAATTTGAGGCATCATGTGTAATGTTATGCTAATACTATTCTTGAAGTTCCTGTTTGTTCTTTAAATATTATACTCCAAAGGATGAAAGAGCTACTTTGTGAAGGGTATTGAAACTGGATTTCTGGAGCAACATGAACTTCATACCTTCCTTGCTGCAAATGAGAATTAATCACCATCTAGTTCTGCAGATGACAGAAAATTTGAGGCAGTGACTTGCATTTTCTGTAAGAGGTGCACCTTGTGCATCCCCGGAGCT
>VYZS01041953.1:1263-11781 GCA_013400695.1 Neodrepanis coruscans | reverse complement strand
GCTAATGTGAATGTTCACAGCTATCTAAGCGCAGCAGAACAAGTTTTTAAGTTAAAGGGTGGTAGTTATCATTGTGGAAGTGATGCTAGATTTCAGAAAGCACAGAGCTTCACCTTGCAGCTGCTGAAGTTTCCTCTGTCCAGGGCAAAGCAGAACAGAGCCATGAGCATTGAAATTGATGGGGAAATTATTTTAAGAACTTTCTGCAAAACTGCAGAATGAATGAGAAGAAACCACTGTCTGTCACATCTGTTCTGCTCTCTATCTATTTTTTTACTTGTTTTAAAATCCAGTATTTCACATTACCTCAAAACTAACCAGTTCCCTTTTCCTTGAGGCAAGAGACTAATGTCTGTAACCCAGTGACTGTAGGCACTTTTCTTCTTGCTGAAATAAATTAATACTGAACAGAGTCTTTTTATCATGGCCTGCTCTTATCAGACCATCTCCCTTTATATTGCTTCCTTCCCCAGCCATTGTGGAAACAGACATCCTGCCCAAGGCATCAAAATTCACAATCTGCTGCTTCTTCTACAGAGCCTCTGAATTTTTGTGNTTCTTCTACAGAGCCTCTGGATTTTTGCCAACAGCCCCTTGAGGTGGTCCCAGATGTGATTGCTTTTTCTGTGCTACCCAGAAAATATCCGGTAAAAACAAAGGGCTGCACTCACCCCAGTTACTGCTTTGGAGGCCAACACTTCCTCTGCTGCCAGGGATGTACAGTGGGAGATGCTAGGCATGATGTACCCCCAAGAAACTATCACTAAAATGGCAGGGTCACTGTCCAAGAGATATTCCTACAATAGAATAAAGCCAATCTTTTCATTTCAGCTGGTCCTTAAGTTTACCTCCAGTTCCCATGAACCCAAGAGATGTGTATGGGATGTCTTTCTCACAGCATTCTTGTAACAGAGGACACACTAATTCCTTGCATCTACATTGTGTGTGAAAAGAGCTTAGGTTTTAATNAAGAAACTATCACTAAAATGGCAGGGTCACTGTCCAAGAGATATTCCTACAATAGAATAAAGCCAATCTTTTCATTTCAGCTGGTCCTTAAGTTTACCTCCAGTTCCCATGAACCCAAGAGATGTGTATGGGATGTCTTTCTCACAGCATTCTTGTAACAGAGGACACACTAATTCCTTGCATCTACATTGTGTGTGAAAAGAGCTTAGGTTTTAATACTGCTTTTTTTTTGGGGGGGGAGCAAACAATTCTGTTTTTATTTCAAAGTAACTTGGACTTAAATTGCAAAACAGCCATTGCTTTAAAATAAAAGCAAATTTTTTTTTTCACTCACTTGATAGCTTTTTTGGGAGAAGGCTGGGGAAGAGAGAAGTGGAAGTACCAGCTAGTGACAGTTTTTGTGGCTTGGATTTGTGAGTTTTGTGCTACTTTGGTAGGTTTGATGTATTTCAGTAGTGCTGTTTATCAGAAAACCTATATTGTAGTCCTGGCTCTTACTGTAAGTGTTTGAAGATACTCATGAAGAGTCATGGGGATGAAGGCCAAGCAAAGGAACCTTGCTGCTGGGTTTCCTTGAGTAAATGTCTTGTAACCTTGTTTCTTTGACCTCCCTGCAGCTTCCCTGCTCTAAGCTGCCTGACTCCCAAAGTTCCCATAGCCTAAAAGTGGGCTCTTCTCCATAGGCATTTGTGCATGCAGTGAAACATTCAGAAGGGTTTTAGACCAGTCATCAATTTTTAGGCATTCACTCATTAAGGGAGGAAAGGTGAGAATCCTATGTGATTTCTTGAGTTTGTGCTTGTTGGTTAAAGGCATTACTTTAGTGTCACAGGAAAGAAAGACTTCCAACATCTCTTTATTGGGATTTATCTTGCAATCTGTCTGCCACTAAAATTAAAAGGTTAGAGCAAAGTCAAAGAAGAGAAGAAAAAAATGGATCCCAGTGAAGTCTACAATATACTATGACTCAACAACTCTAGAAAGCCACATGTTGTTCAGCTGGGCTGAAGAATTGTTATAATTGTAGGCAGTTTATTGCTACTTCAAATTATGAAAAGCCTCTACTCTGCAAATTATTTTCCTAACTGAAAATACTTTGAGAATGTTGATGTTGCATTTGTCACTTGGGGTTTTCAGTGTCTGTTGAAAGAATGTTTAGGCAGACCCTGAGATTACTACAGCCTTTCAGGGCTGCAACCAATTGAGTTATTCCCCCCACCATCTCCTCACCAGTCTGCAGATAAATCCAGCCAGCTTTCTGAGATTCAGCTTATGGCTGTCCTTGGAGCCATGGGGTAAATTTATGTCATGTTGGAGATATGTGGGCATCTTCAATACCGCCTTCAGGTTTATTTCAAGAAACAGAAGTGTATCTCTGTGGCAACTGTTCTGTTAAATACTGACTTTCTATCAGCAGTGTTAGAGGTAAGGAACCTCCCTGGAAAAATCGTCTCGTGGGGATTTGCATGTTTTTTCTATGGTTGGAGAACCATTTCTTTAGTTTGTTTTTTGTTTTAAGTAAATTGGGACAAAGAGGTGTTTTGAAATTTCTCTTCATACAAGGCAGGAATATCACTTCAGCAAAGCACAAGGGTTGATACTGAGTCCTTTGCAAGCAAGAGTGATAAAACAGAGCACCTTAGTGACTGAAGGTGTGAGATCCATTTTTAAACAGTGCCTGCCTGTTTGTTGTCACTTTCCAGAAATGCCCTGACCTTGTGGACTTGCAGACAAGCTTTTTGTAACACTACGCACAATGCCAGCTCCAGCCAGAAACACAAGCAAATGTCCCAAATAAAAGGCCAGAGGTAGCTTATGAAGGGTGAGTGAGCTTAAGCCCAAAGCATGATGAAAACTTTAATGTGAAAGGAAAATACAAGAACTAAATATGATAATCCATGAAAAATTAGTCTAAATGGATGTGCACACAAGAAGGATGTGAGTATATTTGTGCATTTGCAAGCACAGTGGCAACACAAGACCAGTCTACAATGGTTCCATGTGAAACAGTCTTGACTTGCTTGTGTCAGAAGGAGCACTGTAAAATGCTCTTAGGTGGGACCTGTAGCTGTGCCCTCACCTCTCACGTGAGCTGACTGCTAGTCAAGGAGAGTCCATGTCAGCTGATGGGAAGGGTGGGTCTCAAAGAGCCAACCCATTCTTGATTAATTCCTACATAGCCACGCTCCTCTCATTGGCTTGTCCTCTTCGTGGAAGTCTTGTGTCTGGGATTGCTGCTATCTGCACCCTGTGGATGGTAGGAGAGAGGACATCTCTCAGTGAATGTTAATGATGATTTGTACTGTCATAGAACTGAACTCTGTGTGGATCATCATGTGCACTGTGGCCAAAGGGAGATTGATTATGATGAATTTCTCTTTGTCCTTTTGTTTGGCAGATGTAATTCTAAAGCCAAGTATCAGTTTGATAATGAAGAGCTGTAACCTCTTTATCCCATCAGAAAGAAAACAAATGGACCCTCTGCCCATTTATTCCTCAGCACTTCTGCCAAGGCTTCAATGAGGAAACTAAGTATGTGGGTGAGAGCTCTTGCCCTGTCTTTCATACATGTGTGTTACCAAAACCACAGCAAAGGAGAGATGTACTATTGCCTAGTGTAATAGAAGTAATGTTGTGCTAAAAACACTAAAACTGAATGCAGAGCAGGGACCTCTGCCTGCACCCCGGGTCCCCAGCTTGGTAACCTGAGAGTTGGCTGTGATTATTTCATTTCCAGGAAAGAAGCTGATGCTATTGACCCTAAGCTATTATTTGCCTAATGAAATACAGGGAACTGGGGGATGGGGGCTAGATGTGAGGATCTGAGGCTTGGTGATTTTCCTCCCTCCTTCCCTGTAAGACTTTTGCAAGAATGCCTCAACACTCCAAAACACTAGTGTTGATGGCTGGTAGAAATCTCCCTGCTTTAAGGGTGTCATATCCTGAAATGCTCTGCATTGCTGTCTGCAGCCCTTACAGATGGAAACCATGTGGCAGGAACTTTTCTGCCTGACAGAGGAGCCATAGTCTTAGTACTACAGGGACCCTTGCAGCAAGATGGTGTTTTACCAGATGCCCTCAGCCACCTTTAATGGTTGTAGGCAGTCTATCATGTCTGGGGCTCTGCCTGTGATGCTGAGCCTGGCTGTCACCTCATCTTTGTGGCCCAAGCAGAGTATCCTGCCCGTTTTAACAGGCTTGTGTGACTCAGAGCTTTGTACTTTAACAGGCACCAGGAAGGTACAGCTCTGACGATGTCCTGCCCCTGGGGGTGCTGCAAGGACTTGGCCGTGAGAGCAGGCTGGCCTCAGCCTGTGCTGCTGGGCCAGGTGGGCTCTGCCAGAGCTGCTTGCTCACTGAAGGTGGAGGGAGGCAGATTATGTATCAAGCTGATTTCTGGATAGCGTGGGGGTCTTTGTCTGTCAGAGAGCCCAAATGGATTTGCAGATCACAAAAGAAATGCCACCTCATTACTGAGCTGCAATCTGTTCCTGGTCTACCCTCGCCAGTTATACTCCTCACCAGGGATTTATTGTTCCTTTTCAATCTGATGTTTTAATCTTCAATTCCCCTGTCTTTTCCCCTCTCACTTCCCTTTCCAGAGCTGCTGCTCTTATTTGTGTCTCCCCTGCCCTTGCCAGTCGGAGTGAGACACTTGCACAATGTCTCACTCAAGTACCTTTAGCTGCCGACCCCTGCTAGCTGCCAAAAGAGAGGAAGATGCTCTTGAAATCCAGCAAATGAAAATACTGCCATGAAGTTGCACAGGTCCTGCCCTTCCCACAATACTCCTGGGGCCCAGAGATTAAACACACGAGCTGGCGGGCACAGGCTCTGGGGTTTTCAGGAGACACCAAAACCTGGGAGGCCATTGTGTCTGTGCTTGTCCTGAGTCCTGTGTAAGACAACTTGCACCAGGGCAAAACAAGGGAGGAGAATGTACATGTTTGCATTGCTGTTGCATGCCCAGAGCTTGGCCAAGATCTGTGCTACCTTCATGGTCAACAAATTCTTGCTCTGAAGAACCTACAGCGAAATGGGAAGAAAAATGGTCCTGGCTGCTTGCTCTGCAGAGTTAAACAGTTGGTGGCAGCTGAAAACAAAGGCTTTAGACAAAGGGCTATCTGTCCATGAGAAAGGACTGGGAGGTACTGCATCTGAAGAGCTCCCAGGAAAGGCTGACAATTACATATTTCAGAACATGTATATTCTTAGATGAATAACCAAAATATTTAAACATAAGGCAGCCAGTGATGTGGTACAGCAGGGACATACTGTTTGTGCTTGAGTGCCAAATCTACACCCCTCATCTGTGTTCCAAAGTCTATGGCATGTGCTGTACAACAAATCCTTTCTCTCTCAGAAAGGGACGTGTTTCCTGTGGTTTGTCCTCTGGTGCCTATTTTTTAGCTTTTCCTGCTGAGAGGACACAAGCCTCCAGTGATGCCATCAGCTGGAAGTGAACGAGCAGCTGCGGCAAGCGTGTGTTGCCCCAAGATTGTCCGTGTTGGCTCTGCAGCCCCGGCGGCGCGTGCCAGGCGTTGTGCAGCTGCAGGGCTCGGTGCCAGTGGTGTGGTCTCTGCCTGTGCCGCAGAAAGCCTGATTCAGCAGCAAAATCCTCAAGCTATATCCAAGCCCTCCTGGAAAAACCATCTGCAGGCATCCCACTTGGGTGGGAACATCCAGTGCTGGATGTACTTGCTGGCTTGCTCCATCTTCCACGCGGCGTGTAGCTCCCTGGGGACAGAGCAATCCCTAAAGGCTTCACTTCGAGCATCCTGGCTCCTCACTGCTTGAGAGGGGTTGGTGTTGTTCTTTCCTCCCTCACTCTGAATATATTAACCTGAAGCCTGTTGAAACCTCTTGTAGGCTTTCTCCTGTCTTGGGACTGAAATTACTGCTTGTTTCTCCATCACCCACATGTGTAGCATTCTGCTGGCACTTTTAAAATTACATTCTCAGAATAAAACAAAAAGAATCTATGGGAGGAGAGGGGAGAAAAGAACACAATAAACTTTTTCCTTCATCGAAAACAGCAGTAGGTGGTTGGGGAGGAATGAGAGAATTACAGGAATTAACAGAACTTAGTGGTCTCATATCCTCTGTACCTGCTGCTGAGTAGTCATATGTTAAGTAGAACCAGTTAAATGTGTCTGGGATAATCTCTTAATACTGCTCCTACTGTCTTCTCTCCATTGATATGCAGGATATGTTGCTCTCCTTTCTGCATGTGCTTTATGAAAATACAGCAAGAGGTGGTGTGTTTTGCATATCAGTACAGTCGCACAATGTATGGCCCATGGATCTGGGGATTTGATCTGGACTGTCTGATCTGGAGTGGTAACTTTCTCTTAGCTTTTTGCATCAAATTTGTGTTAGGATGCCTGTCAGGTGGTAGCCACAGAGACACGAAACGGAGAGGATGATTGTTTGACAACCTTGGCCATGATAGGTGAATACAATGAGCAACACTGACTGTCACCTCCCTCTTCATTTGTTTCTTTGTCTCTCCAAGGCTCAGCACTGTTCAGCCAGGTCAGCTGTAAGCAGGGGCCAGGTTGTGTTGGAAAGTGTTTGCCAGGGACTGGTGATGAGGTCTGGGAATGCTCAGCATCACTGCCAGTTGAAAGTAAGTACTCTTGGTGGCCCAGAGGTCCAATTCTGAACAGAGCTGAGGAGTATTCCTGATATCTAGTTAATTCATCCTAGCTGAATCGTGCTTCAGTCCCAGGCTTTGACAAGCGCAGAAGCCCAAACTGTGGCTAGAGGCCTCGTGTCCCCTGAAAACTCATCTTTGTGTGGCAGGGAAAACCCACATGGTTCACTGGCACTGTGACAGGGTACAAGGGTTTTGCCCCAGCTGTGCAGTTGCTCCCCTTGGAAGCGTTTTTCTGTCTCTGGAAACAGCACCTCAGCTGGTGCAGATTGTGTTGTGACATGTGGAGGCTGTTACGTGCTTACATCAATCACAGCATGCCAGTTTATTTTCTTTCTCTTTAGCTGTTTTATAATGCCTTCTATGTTCAATTGCTAATTATTTTTCATAATTGCATTTGAACAGATGCATTGATCTGGAATTTGTACAGATGTCCTGAATTCTGCAGTGTTCTCATTCACATGGGGCATCTCTCACAAACCACTGATGCCATGGAGAGGCTCCTGCAAGGCAGCCAGCACTGCTAATAGAGGCACAGACCCTGCCAGAGCAGTAATCTTTGTAAGGTCAATAGTCTCCTTGTCCCTTCTCTACCTGGTGAGCAGTAGCTGCCCTGAACAGTCCTCCCATTCTTGTCTTACATGGTAAGTCAGCTAGGGACACAAATGAGCAGAGGTTCGAACTGCTGGTGCTTGCACCGCAAGTATCCCAAGACAGAGCTGTGTAGAGAGGCTAGAGATATACTGGCTGGTATTGCTTTAAGGCATCCAGGAGAAGAGCTGAATTCAGATCTTGCATATTCAGAATGGTGACTCCTTGGTACTGGCCACAGTGGCCTGAAATCCAAATGCCTCACATGGCTTCATCCTGCAACAAAGTCCCCTCTTTCTCTCTCCGTGCATATTCTTCATCTGTGCTGAGCCACAGTGACAAGGAAAAGAAAACACATACTGTTTCTTCCTTTGTGTGGCCTGCAGTGGAGCCTTGCTGAGCTGCCCTGGCCCAGTGCTCAGTGTTGTGCACAAAGGAAACCTCCTCCTGCGACACCCCACAGTGCTCATATTTGCCTCTGAACCAGGAGATGCAGTGACCTCTGTTTCAACATGAATAATCACAATTGTACTTCCTGCCCCTCCAATGATGCAGGTCTTTATTAGACCTGACTGGGGTCTGTAACCTCTGCTGGCTGCAGGTTCTTCCAGCTGCTAGCGTGCTGTGTGAAGTGTTGTTTGTAGTTCCTTCTATTCATGCTAACCTTACCTGCCATGAATGATGCAATCATGCAGACAACATCATAGGGAGGTTCAAAGTCCAGGATGGAAAAAGCAGAGAGGGAAAGAAAAACAAAGAACCAAAAATAGAATTTCCAAGGTTGGAGTTCATTTGGATGTGCAGCTCAGGACGTCATAGACTTGCTGGAGCCCATGCTGGAAATTATGGAGTAGAGGGAAATATCCACTTGGTGCCTTTTGCTCACCTCTAGCCGTCTGTGCTTAAGCAGGGCTGGTGGAGCCCTGGTTGCTGGAGAGGGAGGGATGGCAAGGACCATCACCGAAGGCCAGTACAAGTGGATCTGTGACATTAGAATCTTCTCCCTAGGAGTGGGGTGCAGCACTGGAGCAGCTTACCTCGAAAGGTCAGAGACTCTGACCTTGAGGGGTTTTAAGACTTGCCTAGACAAAGCCATGGATGATCTGAGCTAGTGTTGGAAACAGTCCTGCTGCTTATGGGAGACAGGACCAGAGGCACCCAGCAAATACTTCTATGACCGTACTTACTTATTAAAATTGAATAAACATGCCCTTGTGTTGACTTAACCTTTCCAGTGAGCACGTTGATCTGGTTTTGTTGACATGCTTGTTCCTAGAACCTGATTCTCATTAAATACAAGTGAAAATGGGGGTGGCCTGTATGTTACCTGAAAAAACTTGAGTTAGGTGTTTGGGTATTTTCTGGTACCATCCTTCTGGCCTTGGGAAGCTGGCAGGGGCTGCACATTCATCCCTGAGACGATATGGTGCCAGTGCCACCCTATAGCAAGTTCTAGAGATACAATTACTGGAATAAGATTTGTCCTTGTGATCAGGAGCCTAATGGCTCTTCAGTGCATGTTTCTTCTCTGTCTTTGTACTTCAGCATCTGCTGCAGGTAAGATGGGCTGTGGCAGGCAAGGACTTGAGGAGTCCAGTGCCAGATGTTCATTGCCTCACCTCTTCGGAACCAGGAGATATAATAATGTGTGGGATTTGTGTGCACAACTGCAGATGTTCCTTTCGAACCAGGGGTTAAAGCTCTGCCAGCTGTTCCCAGTATAGAGCATGCTCCCCTTCCCCTCCACTGCCTCCCACTTCTCAATAACTGACATCCTTAAACCTTTTCCCACCTCTGCACCTACCAAGACCATGGCAGCTGCCAACACAGTCCATACCCTCACCTGGGCTAGAGATGCCCTGTATATGCTGGCAGGGCTGAACATAAGTCCTATTTTCCTTCTGACCAGAGGGTTTGCTGTATTTCTAGAAGTCACTGCTCCCTGTTATCCTGGACAACCCAGGACGTGTGTTCCTGTATTTTCTCATGGGGGATGAGGTAGTGGTTCTGGTCAGAGAAAACCCTTCTTGTTCCCCTTCCTTCCTTCAGAGGCATGAGGAATGGTGAGCAATTAATCTGAAATTTTGCATAGTAAAATATAAATTCCCATAGAATGACATATACTGGATAAGAGCCAAAAAGGGTTAACAGGGAAATGTGTTCCTTCTAGTATAATTGTATATTTGGCTTAAATTTAAATAAATAAGTAACAGCTGAGCAGAAAGGCCAAAAGGAGATAGTCCCCCCAGCCCTAAGGTATGATCAATGCAGAGTTTGGGTTGTGTGCAAGCCAGGTGTCAGAGTGGGTCATTTAGTATAAAACACAGAGAATTAACTATGGATTAGACTGTGAGTAGCAATCAAAGTGAGTGGCTAATGGAGGTGTAAGGGGGTGTTGTTTTTTAATGTTTAAATTTTCTTTCTAATTCCTTGAAGGTGGGAAGAGAAAGAGCAAACTCAGGCACTGTGTTGGAGTCTAAGGGCAGCTGGAGGCCTCAAGTGATAAATCAGCAGTGTTGCAGTGACATTAAGGGGGAAACTAGTGTAATATATGAGGCAATATGGAAAGAGGAGACTTATTACTGCAGTCAGCTCTCAAAGGATTCCATTCCAGATGGTTAATCCAGGGATAGATCAGGAACCCCCATTGATGGGGCCTACCATCTGACAACAGCAGAAAGAGAGGAGGGTTTCCTCTGACTCCAGAAAGATTTTTCACCTGCAGAGAGCAGGTGAAATCCAAAATTTATCCATAGCAGGATAAAAGAGCTTGCATTAGCAGGGAATTAAATCTTTGTTAGGAAAGCTGGTGATGAGCATGGCCATTTTGGCATTTTCCCCCATTTAGGAAATGTGTCTTGTTCTTGCAGGATATTTATGGAGAGGCTTTGGGATTAATCTGCTGCTCTAAAGCACTGGGTGGTTCTGGATGATGGTCCCATTGGCCTGTCTAATGGGAATACTGGACTTAATAAAGACTCTCACCATAGCAGCTCCAGAGAGTGATAGTCCCAGAGATGAGTAACAGCTCCACACAGAACAGCTTGAAGCTATTAAACTTGTTTCTACTCAGTCACCAAGCAGTGGCTAGGAAGCATTGCCTTTTATAGCCCTCAGCCAAGGCAGGAGGTAAAACAAAGACCTGGTTCATGGAGGAATTTTCTCTGCAGGAGCAAGAGCTGTTGAGCATTGGCACTGCCCAGCTCCAGGTCAAAGGCAGATAAACCCTCAGACCTTAGCACTGATGCAATGCCACAAACTGTTGAAATGGGGGGATGGTGCTCTATTATGAGATTTTTTTT
>VYZS01041951.1:6674-17639 GCA_013400695.1 Neodrepanis coruscans | reverse complement strand
AAAAAAACCCCTCAATTCCTGGGAAAATCTGCTGGAATTCCAAAGTTTCAGGCAGCCAAGAGAGCTTGAAATATTTGGAGTGTGTCCTGTTCCACGACTCCACGACATCCTTACAACAACTCTCCACAACAGAAATGGCATTTTGAGCCTTTTAATCGAAGATGCCA
Organism: Neodrepanis coruscans; assembly: GCA_013400695.1. Taxonomy (NCBI): domain Eukaryota; kingdom Metazoa; phylum Chordata; class Aves; order Passeriformes; family Philepittidae; genus Neodrepanis; species Neodrepanis coruscans. The sequence goes on along the minus strand of VYZS01041951.1, from coordinate 17,472 downwards.
AAGCTACAAGAAATAATCTTTGGTTTAAGCCTTGAAAACCTTCAGTAAAATGCATAACTCAGTTAATAAAATTATGGGTTTTAGGGCAAATTGAGTGATTTCACCTCACTGAACCAGCTCCACACAACAACATGTCCCCAACCTGAGGGCAAGGGACAGAAAGTGATGTCCTGCTAAATGAGAAATAAAACAAGCCAGAAATGGGTTGGACCTAAGTGGGTACATTCATCCTGGCTGCCAATTGCCACTCCAAAAGCTTTATAAACCAAATAAAAGCTTTTTGTTTTTAAGGCTGGAATTCCAATTGTGGGCAGGTAGATCCAATTCTGCCCAGCACAGATGGAACCAGAGGCAGGGATTTGCCACAAAATTCTAATTAACCCTGCAGCCCTCCCAGAAAGGGCTGCTTTGATTTGATTCTGGAAGACAAGAAGAGACCAAAAAAAAATGAGATTAACGACACAAAGATTTAAACTTCAGCAAGAAAGAAGTATGAAATTAAATCCTGCCCGTGAAAAACCCTGGTGGGTTTGGGCATCAAAGACTTGGAGAGTTTGTGGGATACAGATAATAACTGAAGTCATTTCCCAGCAGTGAATCCAGGTGGGAGAGTTGCACCGTTTGCCAGTTCCTCAATTCAATAAAAAAATTGTAATTAACTAATAATTACCTGGATTTCACAGGCTGTTATTGAAAGGAATAGAATCAAGTAATGTCATTCTCACTCAGTTATAACTCACAGAGTTCTGATGGATTCTGGAAAAATTCCATTCTTGTTACATCAAAACCACGGGTCTATTTAGGGGGACAGGACTCTTCGGGAGGTTTTTGTCTTTGGGGTTCTTCCCACCCAGTGGGAAGGTGACAGTGACACCCTGAGCCCCCAAATAGTGGCTTTGGGGTTTCCATGGGATGGACTCCCACAGGAACCAGGCAGCTGAGGATTTGTAGCCAACTAACACCTTACTTTTATTTCAGTTATCACTCTTGAGTTGAGAATAGAAAGGCAACCCATGGAATCCCAGGATCCATGAGGTTGGAAAAGCCCTCCCAACCCCATCCCCACCTTGTCCCTGATGTCACTTCCAGTCCTTCCCTGGACACCTCCAGGGATGGGCACTCCAAACATCCCTGGGCAGCCCCTTCCATGGAGAAATTCCTCCTGAATGTCCAACCTGAGCCTCCCAATTCATGCCACTGGTTTGCACCTTCTGTTTATCACAACTCTTCAAGTCAATTGTGAGGGAGAAGGAACACGGATGGTGGATTCACTCAAATCCTTCCTGATCCCACCTGGACNGGTTTTCCTGGTGCCCTGTTGGTCTCTCAGTGCAAAGGACAGGCAATTAAAGTAATTAAAGGATGGCCCTCGCTGTGAGGGAAGAATTCCCCTCCCAGTTGGGTCTGGGTTTGACCCACAGGTTGGAGAAGGGAATTATTGCTGGGTTTGCACTCTGGGAAGGCAGCACAGTGCGAGGTGTCCCTGCCCATGGCAGGGGTGGGATGGGATCAGCTTTAAATTCCCTCCCAACCCACCCCATTCCAGAATTCCATGATCTCCTTCAGTGCTGCCCCTTGAATATCCACCACATCCCTTCCCTGAACAGAAGGACGAGGGGTTTCAAGGACTCCTCTGGTCTCTTCCTAAAGTTCAAATCAGGTCCAACCAAACCTCAAACCTTCCCTTCATCACCTCAACAAACAGCTCAGGCTGAGACCTCCCAGCCTGTCCCAGGCAGCTCCTCATCCTCCAAACCTTTCCAAAAGTCCAGGGGCTGATTTTCTCCCTTGCTGCAGGTTAATTATTCCCTGCCCTGTTGCAGCAAACATGGAAAGAAATTCCTTTCTCCCAGAATTTTTACAGAACTGAAAGGAAGCACTTGACTCCAGAGTAAATAACAGCAATTTTGAAATCTTCCCTGATAGGCAGTGTTTGCTATTTCTGCCATTTTCCTCCCTGATGAAGATCTTATTTTGCTTTTCTCTGTCTACCACCCCTATTTTTTTTTTGTTTTCACAGCCAAATTCTGTAACATCTCCTAAAATGAACCTGTGAAAACACAAGTGATTTGCTCTGAGGATGTTTCCTCAGGCTTCCCTAATGTTACACTTGCCTTTCTGGGCACAGGGGTTACAAACAAAAACCCTGCAAGCCAAAATACTTCTCAACCATCCAAACAGAGAGTGAGTATTGCAAGAACAAGGAAACTGTCATTGTAACAGATTACAAAGCACAAAACAATTCATTTCTAGAGCTGGAGGCTGAAGTATCCATCCCCTCTGTTGGCCTAATATCAAAATTTCAATATTAAAGCAGCTTTTTCAGCCCAGGCAGAATTCTTCAAGTGTGATGTGAACACACAGACCTGACACTTCAGCTCATGCCCAGGAAATTGGCTCAGAGCACTCTCAAATTAATTGAACAATTCTAGCTGGGGAGATGCACCCAGATTAATGAATTCCAATTTGTGTTCTGGCTGTTTTCTCAAGTAAACAAGCTGCAGCACGAGGACATTCTATTGTGTTTGCTCACTGAGATGCCCACGAGAAGGGAACCATGAATCATCTGAACAAGTCATGCTGCTCAGGAGGGAAAATCACCCAGGAAAATACATGGAAATCATCAAAGAAATGAAATCTCTGCTGACTCTCAGATTCCCAAATGCCCCCAACCCCAGCTTGCAGGGTGGGTGAGAGAAGGTCGTGGGGATTTGACACAGAGAATCCCAAAATCCTGAGGAAACCATGGAAAACAACAATGGGATGGTCACTGCTCCAAGGAGGGGAAACCCTCTGTCCTGGGTGTCACTCAGGAGCCAAAATGAGGCACAAAGCTCCAATATCTGCATCCTATCCCTCTCTTTTCTCATCTTATCCAGTGAGGTTTTTTTCCTGGTGGAAATTGCTAATTGTGGTTGGGTCAAACGGAGCCTCCACCAACCCTTTTTTTGCCATGGTTTTGACAGGAGAATGTCCATAAATCCCGACCAGAACATTCACTAACCCACCCCACTGGCACAAATGATTTGAATCATCAACAGGTCAGTGAAAAGCTATTGAAATTCCAAAAAGAATTGATGGGATGAGTGTGAACTTCTGAAATAAAACCCAGAGGGATGAAATACGTGGTGGAAACTGCAGGTTCCCCCTCGTGCTGGGCTGAGTTAAAAGCTCCCCCAGAGGCACCAAAACCAGCCCAAGGGAGATGAGGCAGCAGCTTGGCCAATTTGGGTTGGAAACAGAACAAAGAATTGGGATTTATGTTGCAACTTTCTGTTTTCCAGCCTGGTTTTTATCAGAGATCAGCTGCCCCCAGTCACATAATACCTCAAATTTGGGACTGGCCAAATATTTCAACAAGAAAACTGAAATGATTTTCCCTTGTTCCCCAGCAGGGTATTTTCAGGAGTTAAAAGTTAATATATCAAAGGTCTGCTTGCACTGAAAGCAAACTGTTCTCCAAAATTTATAAAAGCCCCAGCTCCTCCAAATCCCACACTCTGCCAGGGACTGTGGGTTTGACCACAGAGAAAGCAGAAATGAAGGAAATGCACTGCACTCCTTCATGAGCCACAGGGCACCAGACAGCTCATTAAGGGACCAAAAGCCAATTAAAAACAGGAGATGAACCTCAACAGTAATTGGGGTAACTGCTGGGTTGGGTTTATTGCTGCTTCAGTCCCAGGAGGTGCCCTGAAATCTTGGTCCCAAACCCCAAAGCAAAGCTCACACACCAAACCTGGAGGAGTTGATAAAGTAAATAACTAAATAAAGTAAATTTAACTTCTTCTCACAGATCTGATTTGCACTTTGGGATAATCTCTTGGTGATTCCAAGGGAACCTTCAGGGTGGATGTTCTCCAGAACTGACCTTCCCAAACCTCCTGTGGGTCAAATATCCCTGGAAAACACACGTGGTGTATCCTGAAGAGCAGAGACTNCCTGTGGGTCAAATATCCCTGGAAAACACTTGTGGTGCTGGTGCATCCTGAGGAGCAGAGACCTGAACCCTGTCAGTGCCTCCCCAGCCCCCAGAGGTGCTGGGATGGATCCAAAAGGCAGGGGGTGGTCACAGATATCACCAGGGGATGGTCACAGATGTCACCAGGGATGTGCCTCATCGAACTCCCCCATTCCCACTCCAAGGAAGGATCAGGGCTGAGCAGGCAGAAATCCTGTGTGAAGAAATGCTGGGGACACCCAGGAGCTGTCACAACACACATTCCCCCAGATTCAGGTGTCCCAGAGCCTCCCACATTCTGGACTCGCCCTGGCTACAGGAAAATTTGGATGTTCATCCCTCCAAGCCCGAGAATGATGCTGCAGGAGGGCACCTGCATTGTCTCTTGGTGCCTCCCAGAGCCAGGGCTTCCAGCTTTGGTTTCCAAAGCTTTGGTTTCCAAGTTCCAAGGCCCTGAATCCTCCAAGCCTCCCAAATATCCCAGTGAGATCCTCACCCCCACCACGTTCCAAACTGGGAGGTGACATTCCAAGAGCCACTTCCAGTCCTGCTGCTCAACCAGTGCCCAGGGGACACCAGGGTCAAACCAGTACAGCCTGGTCCTGGGAAACTGGGAATCCACTCCCATGGCTTCTCCTGCTGGAAATCCAAAGGAGAGGCAAGCAGAGAAAATTCCCCCCCCCTCGCCCCTGCTCTGTCCTCAGGAGATTTAAACTTGGTGACCTGGAGATTAATCTCCCACCCAGCACATAAATCCAAGGAGACCCACACCCCAATCAGTTCACAGAGGGATTAGTGCAGTGGGATGAGGAAAAAAAAAAAAAGCTTTAAAAACCCAAAGCCACTGTCTCCAAAACATGGGGGGAAGAGCTGAAGAAGTGCCCAGTGTTTCTAAAAAAAAAAAAAAAAAAAATGAAATGCAAGATTAGAAAGGTGAAGTCAATGCATTTCACCTCAGCTCGAATGAGGAGTCCCAACAGGAGCAAAAATAGATGGTACAGCTGATTAAACCCTCAGCTAAACAAATTGGCCACAGGAAAATGCATTAGAGACAGAGATGCCAGAGCAGCAGGACACTCAGGGGGAATTGGATTCTTTAGCTCAGATGTCCAAAGCATTAGAAATTCCCTTGTTTATCAGGGGAAAATTAACACAGCAGGGATACTCCAGGCAGAGAAAAGCAAACCCCAGTGCTCACACCTGGAATGGCAGGGGGAGAACAGAATAAAACAGAACACAAGCCCAAAATCCTGGGATTAGGACAAAAAAAAAAAAGATTAAAGAAAATAGTCCTCTTTTAGCTAAAATTGTTATGGTGATTGTCAACAGTTGTTTTCAAGTATTAATACAAAATGAAAAAAAAAAAACCCAGAGTGGTAAAAGATAAAAGTATTACAGGGAATAATGGGATGAAAAGCAGAATAGAAGTGAAGGTTATTAGAAGAAGCTTCTAGACCACAGTATTTAGGGAATATGAATAGTCCTGATACTTTGGCATATAAAAAAACACAATTAAACACAGGCTGGAGATTAAAAATACAATAAATGCACATTATTATGTTAAATCCTTCAGTGTTTTTTTCTTGTCATGGGCTGGAAACTAAAAAAACTCCTCATTCATTCGGAGTCTCAGACTTTGGGGGATAAAAAAGTAACTGTGAGTTCCCTCAGAGTTGCTCAGTTTTATATCTATACATCCCATTTAACATAAATACACCAAGGAGTGCAGTGGATTATTTTCAACAATCATTTTGTGGTGCTGATTAAAAACGGTGACAAATGAAAACAGGATCCTGTGAGACCTGGGACATTTTTTTTTTCAAGAAAGAAAATTGTCTCCTGGTGAAAAGGAAAGTTTGATCCCATTTTTGGGGGGACTCAGCTGGGAAAGGAGAAGAATCTCAACATTCACAGGTTTCCCACTTCCCTCCAAGTGGAGTCACTGGGGAGCTCAGGACCAAAGTCAACCCCCTCTGACATCTGAGGCCTCCAAAACCCACCCCATCAGCAACCTCCAATTTTTTAATTAGGGCAGGAAGCCCAAAGCCATCAAATCAAATCAACTCCTCCCCCCAAAAATGATTTTCTCCAGCTGCACCAGTTGAACCCTTTGTCAGAAGGTTGAGGACATGAATTAATCAGGATCACACTCACACTTATTAAGCCCTTTTACTCCTGGTTATTCCTTTCAGTTGAGTCATTATTAGAATAATTTCTTGCCATCCTGAAATGATTTAACAGTGGTGACCTTTTCAAAATTTGGAAGGAGCTTCCCTGCCTGCCAAGCAAAACCACAACTGCCCAATTTCAAAGCCAATCCACCTCAATAATCTGTGTCAACAATTAATTTCACATTAAGGGAGCCAAAGAAAAATGGGCAGGCAGGGGGTGGGTCTGTTTGGAATTCATTTGTCCTCTTTAATATCCTGCCCAAAGGCAGGAATTATTGGTGACAAAACCAGTCACAGTTATCACATCAGTTTAACTCGAGGGCACAAAGCTGCAGAGATCAATTTTCCAACCCCACCAAATCCTCCCAGCACAGTTTCCTGGTTCCTCCACCCAAAGAGGCTCGGGCAAGGCCTGTGAAACACCAAAAAACCCCCCCAATATGTGTCTATTGCTTCTTACAAATGACAAATAATAAAAATTCTACCCCCAAAACCACCAGGGGAGCAGCACATGTCAAGTAAAAAGTGGCTGAAAGGAGATCTCTGCCCCCAAAAAGGCAGGGCCAGCTCTGGAATTCCAAGGGATCCTGCTATTTCTTTTCACTCAGGTAAAATATCCTGTCATTTCTGGAGGTGAATTTACTCAAGTGTTACAAGCACAGGATTCCCAACCCTTTGTGTCACTTGGGAACCTCAGATAATTCCAGGGTCATACTGAAATCCCAAATAAAGGGTTATTTTCAGGGTCAGCCAAGGGCTGTTCAACTCCTTCTCTAAACCCCAAATGCCTTCAAAGGGGACACATGTTCTCATCCACTGGGTTTAAGTCTCACAAATTCCTCTTTTGGCTTTGAAATCCAACATTTCCATTGCTGCAAATGCATCTGAGGAGATGCAGGAGGAAAAACAGGCCATTGGCAGCTCTGAAAAGCATCTGCCTTTCTCTTCTTTTTTTCCTGCTGTTCTCAGTGGAGACAAAGGATTCTTGAACATTAATATCTCTGCTTTAATTCTGGGCCCCCTCTTTGAGATTGGCTTTTATCTCTCCCATCTCTTTTTAACCTTTCTCTGTGGTAATTGTATTTGTTAAGTCTTGTTAATTAAGACTGCAAGCTCACCAGGGAAACATCCTCCCCTTTGTTTTGCAGTCCCTGGCACAAGTACAGCATCAAAAACGCATCAGATATTTGCTTGAACAAAACCATTTCGTGGCATTTTGGAGTCGAGACTCAAAGGTCTTGAAGTCCCCCCTGTGCTTTCATCAGAAGTGTTCAGCTCATATAAACTCGGTATTTTCATAATGTAAAAGTGTGAAATTAGAATTACTGCTTGTGCTGAGAGATTTTAATATTGATTCTTTAGGAAAAAAAAAAAAAATCTATCAGAACGAAATAATTCCCTTTTCCAGCCAGGAGCTGGTGCCCTTCAAAGGTTCAGAGGCTTATCCCAGCCTCCCCTCCCTCCCACACTGACCTTCCCTTTGCTTGGGGTTTAACGAAATGCTGTGTGTTTATTCCCTTTGTCCACTGCCACCGATGGTTTTTAGCCTAGGAGACAAATTAGTGACCCTGAATTATTCATATTTCAGCAAACGCTCCCCCAAACCCCCCGTGAATCCGACCAAACTACATTCCACCCTCTCCTTTCCTCTCTCCAGCGCTAAACGCTGCATTTTTTTCCCAAAAATCCCTCAAGGCACCGCTGCTTTGCCTGAAGTGCTGCCCCACTCAAAAAAAAAGCAGCTTTAATCATCTCCTTCGGCTTCTTGTCTCCCCCTTTTGCCTCAACCGGTCGTGGAAGTGAAAGCCAAAAAGGAACTCAGCTTGTTATCTTTGCAAAATCAACTCCATCAGACAGCGGATTTATTTGCCGGGGGCACTGCCATTCCCAGCCTGGCTCAGCTCTCCCCAGGACCATTCCCTTTCACAAAGGGATAAATTGGGATTTGACAGCGTTTGCTGCCACTCAGTCACAAGAGAGCAATCGCTGTGTCACCCACCAAATCACCTCCCACCCCGCTGAATCATCATCCCCGCCGTGTTTTAGGGCACGGGAAATATTTGCCTGAAAGTCCCGAAATGGTTCGGGTTTGTTGCTCTTCACCTCCGCGTTCCGCGCGAAAAAGGGGGATCAGGAATCTGGACGCGGCAGTTTGTGCTCAGCAACTTGGAGATTAGGGGTTTTTAGCATTCAAATGAAGTGTTTGTTTGGATGGGAATCACTAAATTAAATTAAAAATCGGACAAACAGCCAAAAGCCTGGACTTGGAGCTCTGGGTTGAGGTTCTGCCCCAGTTGTCCCCAGTTTGAGGGGATGGTTTTTCTCCTGTTTGACGTTATTTTGGAAGGTCTACTCACCAGTTCTGCAAAATTTTGGCCAATATCACAGATAAACTTCACCCCCTGAAGCTCTGGGGATATTTGTGTCCTGTACACAGCTCCAAATGAGTGTTTGAAACATCAACCCCGTGTTTTTGAGTTCATTTCCACCCTCATTATTCACCCTGTCAATAACTCCCCTCTCAATGCTGTGCTTGGCTATTTCTGCCACCTTCTCTTGCCTCTCCAAATCCCAGAACCACAAAGGCTGGAAAAGTCCCTTCCAGTCCCCCCATGAACTGTCCTTCTCCCACCCCTCCACCCCATTCCCCTGCTGGAGAATTTCCCCTGGTCTCTCATTTCATTGCTCCTGATATTTCAAGAACAAGTGATATTTAAATAACAAGTGAGAATAAAGCACCAAACAACAAGATGGAATCAAAAGGCAGCCCTGGTATTTGAGGCTGAGTGATGCCCAGTGACAGAGGTGATGGAGAGGGAGTGATCCAGAGCAGGAGGGACAGGAACACTCTGACAAATCCAAGTGGCACCTCAATTCCCAGGGGGAATTTCTAATTTCTCCCCCACATTATTACAGATCTTAAATCATAACATTTTTCAGGTTTCACTTGGTGACTGAACACCAATTTAAGCCCTTTTAATGAACTCTAATTCATTAGAATTCACCATTTAAACCAGCCCCACTTCCCAAGTCCACCTTGAGGCCCTTCCAAGCGAATTCCTGTGAAAGCAGCACACTGTCAGATGTTGTTAGTGCTGAGTGTTCTGTGAGTCCTCACCAACACAAATATGCCATGAACACAATAAAACCACCCATCAGAAGACATTTCTATCCTACACAGCAGAGCTTTGACATGTTTTATTATTTAGTCTGCTGTGGAGGCCTTGTTTTTGTGCCTAAAATTTGTGGACTCCCCATCCCTGGGAGTGCCCAAGGCCAGCTTGGAGCCACCTGAGACAGTGGGAATAAAATGATCTTTAAGGTCCCTCCCAACCCAAACCATCCTGGGATTCACACAGTTTGAATCCAAGAAATTCCAACCCAAAATCCAAAGGTAATTCTCAAAATTCAACTGAAGAACATTCCCATTCAGTTCATTCCACCGACTTGCTACAAGAGGGTGTGTTTTTTTTTTCACTGTAGAACAAGAACTGACAAGAACAAGACAAACAGCAATAATTGCTGGGCACACAGAGTCAGAACTGAGGATGCAGACAGCCAGGCAGGGGCTGCAAAAATAGCAAAGCCTGACATTTAAGGACCTTTCCTCTCCCTTCTGGAGGCTGGTTGGAAGCCCAGCAGGGCAGGTTTCCATCAGTCTCTTCCTGGGTAAAGCCTCAGGTCATGGGGAGTCAGGGAGGGGGGTTGGTGGTTTGGGCAGAGTGGGGGAAAACAGCCTGGGATCTGTGGGGGGGAGAAAGCTCAAGGTGGGGATGAGAAAGCTCAAAAGGGATGAGAAAGCTCAAAAGGGATGAGAAAGCTCAAAAGGGATGAGAAAGCTCAAAAGGGATGAGAAAGCTCAAAAGGGATGAGAAAGCTCAAAAGGGATGAGAAAGCTCAAAAGGGATGAGAAAGCTCAAAAGGGATGAGAAAGCTCAAAAGGGATGAGAAAGCTCAAAAGGGATGAGAAAGCTCAAAAGGGATGAGAAAGCTCAAAAGGGATGAGAAAGCTCAAAAGGGATGAGAAAGCTCAAAAGGGATGAGAAAGCTCAAGGTGGGCATGACAAAGCTCAAGGTGGGGATGACAAAGCTCAACAGGGATGACAAAGCTCCAGGCAGAAGAAAAGGCAGCAGCTGACTGTGGATCCTGCCTTATGGACTGGACCCCAGAGAAGCCCCTTCAGATCATGTGGAGATGAAGTCTGGGCTTCTCATCACACCAACTTCCCCTTCCATGTGCATTTTCCAGTGTCACCTTCTCCATCCTGTCCCACCTTCTTCCTCTTGTTCCCTCTTTGCCCCTCAGGACCACCAGGATGATGATGGTGAAGAGATCTCTTGGGACAGCAGGAAATTCTTCCCAACATTTCAGGATATTTGTCTGGCAAAGATCAGTTCCATGGCAGTGGAGCTGTCTGGGTTTTTTGGGGAGGGGCTGGGGGGGGGGGTGATTTTTGTGGCAAAGCCATTGTTTGTCACATGTCACCATCTGTCCTTGAGAGGAAAACCAAAGAAATAAATGATGTCTCTGGCAATGACTCAGAAATGCATTTGCAGCCTCCACCAATTTCATCTGGAACTGAAAGAGCTCCAGATGAAATTGATATCAAATGGCATCAAACACAAAAAAAAAAAAAAAAAGGCCCCCTGGCCATAAATTATGGAA
>VYZS01041947.1:0-10103 GCA_013400695.1 Neodrepanis coruscans | reverse complement strand
AAAAAAAAAAGAAAAGACTGTTTATGTGAACAGAATGTGATTTCTGTTGTTGCATTTCTATTCAAGTATAGTATTTTCTGTCAGCTTTCTTTCTAATTCCAAAATCAGAGACTTAAGAAGTGAATGCTAGGAATTTTTTGTAATTTCTCCATTTAGGCAAATAGAAGAACATCCTAAATTTCTACAAGCAATTACAGCACTTATTCTCACAGTCGTAGAAATGGCACACACAAATGGGACATGGATCCCTTGTCTTTACAGATGATTATTCTCAAAATACCTTATAAAATTAAAAGCCACTTCATTAGGACTCCAGGATATCTAATCAGATTTCCCAATTACCAAAATACAAATGTGCCCTAAACCAGTTGTAATTCTGGGGGGAAAAAATAGGTTGGCAGGCATGCTGCCTTATCTTCTCTATGCCTGCAGCTGGCTTATGAAGAGCTGGCAGCTGGGTAGTGCCACTCTTCACTTAGAGGACTATGACATGAGCCAAGGTGATGAGGTCACCAGTTCACTCAGCAAGGGGACAGAGGCAAGCCAGGCAACCACAATTCTAAAACAACAGGTGTCCCAGTTTGGGACAATATTAGGTGTTATCAATGGACAAGAAACATATAGAGAAGGCAACAATTTGTTGGATGTATGGGGGAATGTGAGTATGGGTGGGTGTAATTACTCTGTTACAGCCGGCAGGAGGCGCTTGTGTGGCTTGCTGGAGACATGGAGGGTGCAGTTACTGTGTTACAGCCAGCAGGAAGAGCTGTGTGCCAGCCGAGAGGGGTCCGAAGGGGGACACACCACATGCAGAGCCAAGGAGGGGAAAATGGAGAGCATTGAGCTCCCAGACAAAATCCCCCCCCCTCACAGTGGGAATGGGCCAGCAGCGCCTCACTCAGGGGCCAAGGGGGAGGAGGGGGGTCCCCAGAAAACACAGAAGAGGCTTAGAGGTGGAGGCACACAAACCAGGAGCTCCGGTGGAGAAGCTACAGTGTCTCAGAGGCTGCAGTGTCTTAGAAGAGGTTCTTCTAAGGGGTCTTCTCAGCTAGAAAACAGTGCCAACCTTAGGAATCCATGGGGAAAGGTAGGGGACAGCAGGATCTGTGCTGGTCTTCTGAGCAGGCAGTGCTGAGGAGGAGCACCCTGTTCTTCACCACAGAGCCAAAGAAAAGAGAGCTTTCCTCAGGTCTTTCTAATCCCGGTCCCTTCCCAGAGCTCCCTGTGAGGCCTGAAGGGCTGATTGGAAACTGAGGCAAAGAGGTATCTCCTTTGTAATCCTGGGCCACTCCAGAGGTCCCACCCCCCTTCCCAGATATCCCCAGCCCCCAGAGGCTGATGGGAAACCAAGGAAAAAAGGGCATCCCTTTCCAGCTCAGCTGATCCCGCCCCTTAGCCAAAACTGGGGAGGGGAGAGGAAGTTTTTTTTTCTTTTTGTCTTTCTCTCCAGTGCCCCAAACCACTACAACAGGGCACTCACTGCCAGCTTGAGGTGACATGTTTCCTCATGAACTAGTAGCAGTTTAGGAAATAAAGACAAACTACCTCCAAAATGCATTTTTAATTCACACTTCTACATTTAGACAGAATCTCAGTCCATTTCTGTGTTTTTACCAGTGCATTAATCACTCTGTCAGAGCCCCTCATGCCAGAGCAGTCACTGCTCACTGCCCTGGGGCAGGCAACTGCCGTGCCGTAGGGAGGTCCAGCCACGGGTGTCTCCAGCCAGTGGTGCAGGGCTCGCGTTGCTCTCCACAGCCACTGCCACTGGCCTGCAGCACCAGCAGGGCTAGCAGGGGAGCCACAAAATGAGCTGTCACCTCCTTCCACAGCTGCCCACTGGCCCGCGCCGCTGCCGCCACTGGAAGCCGCCAGAAGTGGCCTGAGTGGTGGCAGGGGTGCCTCTCCTGCAGGGCCAGGGACCGGGCAAGACGGCCCTGTGGCCGCCCAATACGCCCCGTCAAGCTGCACCAGTGCTGCACCAGCACTGACCGACCAACCAGACCGCACACGCTCAGCCGCCACCTGCATGAACCGGGACAAGGCTGCTCTGTGCAGGCCAAGCCATGCTCCCATGGGAGACCGGAGACTGGCTGGCGTTTTCCCCTGAGCTGAGTCTGTGTTCGCAAGGTGCCGGAGCCTGTCTGCTTTTTTTTCTTAAAAAACACACAAAAAAAAGGTTTGAAAGCAACAAGCCCCCTCCCTCTCCCCTATAAAACTCCCAAAAACCAAACACCCTCCTCTCCCCTCCCAACAGAAGAAACCCTTGGGAACATAACCCCCTGTCCCACATGGAACAGGGGAAAGGGAAAAACATGTTTTAAAAATGAAAAAAACATCTTTTAACCCCCTAAAAAGGGGAAATCCTGTCATGCAGCTTGCTGCCATGTAGGAAAGCTTAATGGACCCTGGGTTGCCCACTATTTATGGAGTAAGATGATTGATTCACAGTCATATTTCCATATCAACCAGATGTCTGGGCCACTGTTCTTTGGCTACCATGTTGGCATCCTTTCCCCAGAGTCCAGGACAGCCATCACAGTCCCCAGCTGTGGTTATGGTTTAAGTGGGCAGGGTGGGGAGGACACAGGCTTATGTGTGAGGAAAGATCACCCCAGACCTATATTGAAATTTCTTGAAAAGTCAGATCTCACGAGTTCAGCTCTAAGGAAACGAAAACTGAGGACTGACTTGTGATATTAAAAGCACTGGTGTGTTCATTGGTGTTGCTCTATGTCATCCAGGAAGAACAGCTGCCTGGCCAGATGGCTTTAGGGCCAAAACTGGATTACATGCAAAAACAGGAGACAGACTTTTCTGCCCATTGTGACTTCTATATGATAGCAAGATTCTAAGGTATCCTTTTCTTTACTCACAATTCCTGTAAATGGGAAATCAAAATTTATTTTTGTCCTGCAAACTAACACCAATATTTTTTCTGGCTCAGGTTAAGTGTTTATCGCTTTTACATCTGTTTTGCCTCTTGCTCTGGGTAGCAATCCAAATTTCCACACTGTAAATCCCCATAGGGCTGCATCCTTGCAGTTCTAGTGCATTGACTTAGGCCATCTTCCCCAGGAATGTCAGTTTCACTTCTCACTCCTTGCTCTTGCTACAAGGTGCTAGTGAATTTGTGGCATAAATCAGTTTGTCACACAGAGATAGGCCAAAAGTAAACAGTTTGGGGCACAGCAACTGTTAGACATACTTTTCCAATGCTTCAGGGGATAGATATTATCTATTTACCTATTATTTTTCAGTGTGCCATAAGGTGTGTCTGGAGTAATCTCTATGAGTATATAGTACCCTATAGTATATAGGGTATGAGTATAAGCAAGGTAATTTTCTACTGAGCTGATCCTTCGGGAGCAACCTAACAGATCAGCATGAATGTAGATGTTAAATTTGCAAATCACAGAATTTTCAGAACCCCTTAAGCCTTGCAGCCCATTACATCCACAACACCCAACAGACTTCATAGTTCCTTCACCTTCATGCAACCTAAATCACATGTGTTAAATGAGATTACTTTTTAGTAGCTGATAACATCAAATAGATTAGAAGCAAATAGATTATGCAAAAGCCCATCAAAGCACAGAAGAGGCATAATAAATAGGGAGTAAACATGTATTAGAAGAATTATTGCCATTGTTCTCTGTCTTTTATGCAATCTTAAGTAACCAGAGTAGTCACACCAAGTATAAATAGCTTTAGCTTTCTTATATTGGGACATTCATGTCTCTGGAGATCTTGACACTGAACCACCCTTCCCTTCTCCAGCAACATTCTCCACAGAAATTACTTCAGGGATCCTTTTTTACTTTTTTTACCATGAAAAGGGTATCAGAAATCTAAGAATTTCAAAAGCGTTTATATTTCTGGAATGACAGCTTTTCAAGAGTGCCTGGAAGCACAGTTTCTGGAGGATGAGAAAAGAAAAAGCAAAATGAGGAGAAAGAGAACAAGTGTATTACATAACACTTCTAGTCTTACCCTACTGGATTGTCTGCTTGCTTATCAGCAGCAAGTTTGCTAAGCAAGGAAAGTGCACATGAAGGAAATCTTGCTCAAGTAACAATCTGAAACTCTGAGAGTTTCAACTCTCATTGGCAAAGAAATGACAGCTACTGGCATTACAAAATAAAAGGCACACACAATTATTTTCAATTTGAAGATGCTTACATTCCACAGAATTTCAACTGGATTGACAGTTCCTCCTAGGAAAAAAAAAAACCAAAACTTTATTTAGTACAAACTTCCCAATACTATTTCTTTAATAAGTATATCTGCAGTAATGTGTTTTCTACCAATGATTTTCCTGAAGAGAAAGTAACATAAACCATTTGAAGCAGGTATAAACATCGGAGAACTTTGTGTCAGGTGCAGAAGTTTTTCTTTTCTGCTTCACAAAGCATAAGCACAATCCTGAGCACTGAGCTACTTTGCCCTGAGTTTTTCCATTCTTCCTGCTGTAATGCTGATATTTACAGAATTGCTGCTCTTCTTGGCTTTTGACACACACTATTAAATCTCCTGATGGGAGGAAAGGGCCTAGAACAAAAATATTAGAAAAGCTTACTCATTGTGTATCAGAAAAGATTGATCCTACACATTGTAATATTCTAGCATTCTCTTTAAAACTGTTCTATCATGAACTCATGAACATGCTGGGGTTTTAGACTAGCTTATGAGTTTTCATCCTTCAGAACTATCATTTGGATTTGGGTTTCTAATGAATTTGAAAATACACAGAATTTTGCCTTACCTGAGTCTAAGACTCCAGCTGGGAAATCCAGTGTGAATTTGATGTGCTCTGGAGTAATCAGTATTTAAGGCATAACAAAGGCTGAGTGAAAATAGCAACACACTGTGATGTTAATAAAACAGTACAATAGACACACAGAAATTAAAAACAAACAAACAAACAAAAAACCAACCAGGCCTTCTGCATTTTTATTATGTCAAAGTGCTGGTTTCTCCTCAATAAGTAGAAGCTCTAGCTCTAGCTAGAAACCTCCAAAATCAAGAAAGTTGCATAAGCCATATCTGCATCACACCACAGAGAGAAGCATAGATGACAGAGTGAGTGAAAACCACTCTGTATTTGGAAGCCAATACTGTGCTGTAGCACATTTTTTTCCACAAGCTGCAAGAGTCTTTAGCTTGGGCACAGTGCCATGCTAACATAGACGGGTAGGAACAAGGTTTTACACAAAAGACATTATCCTTTCAGGAACAAGGCAGTATAACCAAACATTGCTGTTCTGCACTTTGTGATCTTGATGTGCACTTGAGATCTTTATACCTCTATACCCAAAAAAGAAGTTTGCTGCTACAGAGGGAAAAAAAACCACCAAGAAAACTAAACAAATAAACAAATGAACAAACAAACCAAAACAAAAGGAGGGAGAAAGGAAAAAAAGGGAGTAAAAAGTTAAAAAAAAAAAAAAAGAAGCAGGCTTCACACACTGCATTGGATGTTTTTATTATGAAATGTTGTGCTGGAATAGATGGAGCAGTGTCTCACAAAGGTGAAAGTGTACATTATCCTGCAGAAAAGATGCCCTCATTTTCCAGCTCCATCCAGGATTTTCACCTCTTGTGGATTCAGTAAACAGACTGTTGCAAAGGAAAGACAAACCACTGTGGGAGATAAGACACACTTAAAGTTTAAAGAGAGAAGGAGGGGCAGTCAATGAACTTCTGAGCCACACTTGGAAAGACTTCATCTGAGATCAAAGAAAAAAAAACATTACTCAGCCAGGCTTCTTTCGCAAGAAGCACTGTGATCCACTCAGCATGCTCGTTCTAAAAAAAACTTGACAGCAACAAGGAGCTTAGCTTCCAAAAGAAATGGAGGCAGTATTAAGCAGGAGGGGTTTTGAATTTTGGAACTTTGTTTAGAGATATGTTAGCAAATGGATGCTTACTCAGAAAATGTGGGAAGGAACATTCTCTTGTGCCTTCTGTAGTGCATCTGTGGTAAATAGGACATTGATGTAGGCATAATCTGTTCTCTATAATTTTATAGCTTGCTGTCTTTACAGTTCAAGAATAAGTGTTGCATATATATGTACATATAGGTATGTATGTACACATACATATTTATAAACTGATGTATGTATGTATGTGCATATATTAAAAAACTTAGATGAATGCAGTCCTAGACATAGAAAACTTTACGTATCATGTAGGCATGCACCCAGACTGTAACTCTTCATAGCCACATAGTGTTACTCAGCTGGTGTCGTTTTAAAATTTCGAGTCTATAGGTCTCTCTTATTAAAAAAAATGGGATTTGGAGGTAAAATCCTTGCACAGACAAAAGAAAAAGATTATCAAATGTATGTCACTCTCCCCACATAGTAGAAATGTTGACATGATGATTTTGTTCTCTCAGAAAGTGGAAAAACAATATGGAATGACCTGTAGGTCTTTTAGAGCCCTCTTGTTCAAAGTACCTATATAGGATCCAAAGTATCTGCTTTCTGAGCCACAGAAATGGAAAATGCTCCCACTGTTACTTCACATTAGTGTAGAACTGTCATAAGGAATCTGCCACTTTTCCTACAGTTACACAATATATATAGGAAATAATCAGATAGTATCTGTAGATTTCAGTGGTTGACCAGAAAGTCATGATACAGTTTGTTTCACTTTTCATTAGTATGACATACCCTAGAGCTAAGAAAGGAATTTGATCCAGATGTGGGTTTGAATCAAATTTTTCACAGAGTTGACACTCACTTCTGATCAGAACAGAGAGTGGCTGTTTTCAGTATCTCCATACAGCCACATTCATTGCGGCAGTGTAAAATCCTCAGATTGCTCTCGAGAGGATCCAGTAGGACTCCAGTGGAAAACTGGGTGATCCCAACTGCAAAGAATACCAACAATACTGATAAAACTGGGTTAAACTGACTGATGGGGAGAAACTCCCCACATTCCACCCACCAGACCAGATCGAGATGGTGGCCAGCCTCCCTCATCCAGAAAATACAGATGTGGCCACAGGACAGAGACAAGATAGCCACCCTTCCTTGTGGTTTGTCTCCCTTACATTCAGAAAACCTTGCAGTAGTGCTTGGAGAGTCAGCACTGGCAGGAAATGGTGGATAGCTAGGATTCAATATCAGCAGAGGCTTGTGTGGTGCTGGAGAGAGGCTGCAGTACCTGTTCAGGCAGTTGGAGCAAGGCTGCAGACCTCCCCCGGCAACTGGAAGGACCCCGAGATACCTGTTGGTTCCAGCAATAAGACCTGGCTGTTGCCATTTCAATGTTCATTGATCAAAGTGGTGGTTGTAGTCCTGCCAAAGTGGTGGTTATACTACAGATCCATTAAGGTGGTGGTGGAAACTCCAAAACTCACAGTTACATACTCTCAGGCTGAGGCGGGAACACCTTCAGTACCTTCCCTGAGGCAGGGAGCTTTACACTGTGAGGTAATACAGTCAGTCACGGGATACTCCGAAGTTGTCTCTTACATCAGTACAGCTGAGTTCATTCTGGCCCATTGTGGCTCAACAACAAAACATATATACCTTCAAGCTGGAGGTGAATGTTCTAGGGAGTTATCACAGCTGACTCATCTGTGTAAGGGAACCCCAATCCACAGGGTTTGCCTGTTTCCTTATCTTCTTTAACATCTAGCTTGTAGTCTGAGATATTGGATGTGCCGGCCTTCAGCACCTGGCCTGTGTGGTCACTTTGCACATTGTTAATAAAGCATGCTGCTGATTGAGCCCTTGGTACCAATAGTGTGGTCTCTTACAGAACCTGGCTGGTCACTACAGCTAACCAAATGTTTGAGTCATTAATTAATGACAGTTCAATCTCTTTAAAGAAGGCAAACATCAAAAAGTCAAAGAGGTATATTTGGAGAAAAAAAAAAAAAGATNATATGTACATATAGGTATGTATGTACACATACATATTTATAAACTGATGTATGTATGTATGTGCATATATTAAAAAACTTAGATGAATGCAGTCCTAGACATAGAAAACTTTACGTATCATGTAGGCATGCACCCAGACTGTAACTCTTCATAGCCACATAGTGTTACTCAGCTGGTGTCGTTTTAAAATTTCGAGTCTATAGGTCTCTCTTATTAAAAAAAATGGGATTTGGAGGTAAAATCCTTGCACAGACAAAAGAAAAAGATTATCAAATGTATGTCACTCTCCCCACATAGTAGAAATGTTGACATGATGATTTTGTTCTCTCAGAAAGTGGAAAAACAATATGGAATGACCTGTAGGTCTTTTAGAGCCCTCTTGTTCAAAGTACCTATATAGGATCCAAAGTATCTGCTTTCTGAGCCACAGAAATGGAAAATGCTCCCACTGTTACTTCACATTAGTGTAGAACTGTCATAAGGAATCTGCCACTTTTCCTACAGTTACACAATATATATAGGAAATAATCAGATAGTATCTGTAGATTTCAGTGGTTGACCAGAAAGTCATGATACAGTTTGTTTCACTTTTCATTAGTATGACATACCCTAGAGCTAAGAAAGGAATTTGATCCAGATGTGGGTTTGAATCAAATTTTTCACAGAGTTGACACTCACTTCTGATCAGAACAGAGAGTGGCTGTTTTCAGTATCTCCATACAGCCACATTCATTGCGGCAGTGTAAAATCCTCAGATTGCTCTCGAGAGGATCCAGTAGGACTCCAGTGGAAAACTGGGTGATCCCAACTGCAAAGAATACCAACAATACTGATAAAACTGGGTTAAACTGACTGATGGGGAGAAACTCCCCACATTCCACCCACCAGACCAGATCGAGATGGTGGCCAGCCTCCCTCATCCAGAAAATACAGATGTGGCCACAGGACAGAGACAAGATAGCCACCCTTCCTTGTGGTTTGTCTCCCTTACATTCAGAAAACCTTGCAGTAGTGCTTGGAGAGTCAGCACTGGCAGGAAATGGTGGATAGCTAGGATTCAATATCAGCAGAGGCTTGTGTGGTGCTGGAGAGAGGCTGCAGTACCTGTTCAGGCAGTTGGAGCAAGGCTGCAGACCTCCCCCGGCAACTGGAAGGACCCCGAGATACCTGTTGGTTCCAGCAATAAGACCTGGCTGTTGCCATTTCAATGTTCATTGATCAAAGTGGTGGTTGTAGTCCTGCCAAAGTGGTGGTTATACTACAGATCCATTAAGGTGGTGGTGGAAACTCCAAAACTCACAGTTACATACTCTCAGGCTGAGGCGGGAACACCTTCAGTACCTTCCCTGAGGCAGGGAGCTTTACACTGTGAGGTAATACAGTCAGTCACGGGATACTCCGAAGTTGTCTCTTACATCAGTACAGCTGAGTTCATTCTGGCCCATTGTGGCTCAACAACAAAACATATATACCTTCAAGCTGGAGGTGAATGTTCTAGGGAGTTATCACAGCTGACTCATCTGTGTAAGGGAACCCCAATCCACAGGGTTTGCCTGTTTCCTTATCTTCTTTAACATCTAGCTTGTAGTCTGAGATATTGGATGTGCCGGCCTTCAGCACCTGGCCTGTGTGGTCACTTTGCACATTGTTAATAAAGCATGCTGCTGATTGAGCCCTTGGTACCAATAGTGTGGTCTCTTACAGAACCTGGCTGGTCACTACAGCTAACCAAATGTTTGAGTCATTAATTAATGACAGTTCAATCTCTTTAAAGAAGGCAAACATCAAAAAGTCAAAGAGGTATATTTGGAGAAAAAAAAAAAAAGATGAATACCAGAATATTTGTGTAAGCTAGGACACATGTAGCTGTATATCTGAAAGAAGCCTAATGGATATGACACTATTTGCAACATTGCATCATTGTGTTCCCAGTGAACACCAAGGTGAACACAGGCCAACACTGTGCCCTTGCCAAGGCTCATGGAATCCTAGGCTACATAAGAAGTGCTGTCAGTAGGTCAAGGGAGGTGATTCTGCCTCTCTGTTCAGCACTGGTGAGACCACACTTGGAGTACTGTGCCAAGCTCTGGGCTTCTAGCACAAGAGGGACATAGAGCTACTGGAGATAGTGCAGCAAACAGTCACTAAGGTGATGAAGGGAATGCAACATCCCCACTATCAGGAAAGGCTGAAAGAGCTGAGACT
>VYZS01041945.1:0-12310 GCA_013400695.1 Neodrepanis coruscans | reverse complement strand
CTTCCCCATTCACTGTAGTGCCATGTTGCCTTTCCTTTTCACCTGTGCTGGTTACATTGATGTGTGTGTTTTCTCCTTCAGTATCTTGTTACTGAATGGCTGAACGACAAGGCAGAAAAGCAGGAGTGTCCTATTGAGTGTCCTCTGCGCATTACTACAGACCCAACAGTTCTGGCAACTACCCTAAATATGTTGCCAGGTCTCGTCCACTCCCCACTGATCTGTACCACACCTAAACACTACATTCGCTTTGGTTCACCTTTCAACCCAGAGAGACGTCGAAGGCCCTTTCTGTTGGATGGAATTTACAGCTCCTGTAAAAAGGTATGTTCACTCATGTCTTACTTTCATGGACTGTATACTCATCCAGTTCTTACTGCCCCCTTGTAAAGCTGTTGTGTTCTCTTGGGGTTTATTTCCATGTGTTCCTGCTGAGCTGGTGTGTTGATGCAGGGTCCANAAAAGTGGATGTTGTGTTGCAGCTGGGGCATTTTCAAAGCAGAAAGTTGCTCTGCGTCTTTTAGCCTATTAGTAAATTTTGTGCATCTTAGTACGAGTTTTCTTTGACAGGTTGATTTAGATTCATGTTCAGTTTTTGATTTAGTGTGTTTGTTAGAGCAACCCATTAGTTTTCTAGTAGTTAGTAATTTTAGAAGTGACAGTTTCTGGCTTTATATGGTACTTTGTTGTAGCTAAGCTGTGTTTTGCTTTTCCCTATCCATTTTGGAATTTAGGAAGATCCTGAATGCTGTCATCGAGCACATTTTGTTTTTTAATCTGAAAACTTAAATACACTGCCTATTCCAGTATCTAAATAATTAATGAAATGCCAGAAGTTTCTATGTCCAGAACAGATGTTGCAGAAATAATATTTTAAGTTTTCTACTTCTTGAATGTAAATAATTGTTAACTGTTCTTGTGAGAGGTTTCGTCCACTTTGTAGGAGATCCCAAGCTTTTTCTTGGGAAATGCTTGTTAGCATTTGATGCTTTTATAACTTAACAGTCTGGAGATGTGGAAGTCTGCTTCTCATGTTCAGGAATGTTTAGAAAACTCACAGAGAGCACCTGCTTTTCAGCCAGCTGAGGTCTAGAAAATGGTCCAGAACTTGATGACATTGGTCTCTCAAGACCTGATCTTTGTCTTGTCTACTTTTGACTACTCAGCCAGGGAGTTTGATTTATAAAGGCTGTTGAAATAGATCACATATTTTCTTGGATTGTCAGCAGGCCTCATCCTTAAACTACTGAGAACTGTGCCAAAAAACTCAGCTGATGATCTCAGTTTGCATCCAAAGCATGGCAGTGCCTGAACCTCGCAAGGAAACTGAACTGTAACCTGCTCTCACGTTAATCACACACTGTACAGTGACTTGGCTGTCAGATCAGATGCCACGTTTGAGGTAGTGGTGCTCCAGACTGGCTGGCACTTCTCACTTTTCCTGATGGCTGCAGTGGAATCCATTGAGTTACCTTTGAACAGAGAAGAAGCACCTGCTGTACAGTAGTGAAGGCCATGAAAATCCATGATCCTGACACCTGCTCTTCATCAATGCAATCTTCTGTACAGTAGTGAAGGCCATCAGAATAGATCCTGTCACCTGTTCTTCATCCTCGCATTGAAGTTTTCACTTTGAGGATTGTGGCCTCTTGAGTTTCTGATGCACTTTCACAGTAGTTTTGAGGAATCATAAGACATACATGTGTATCTCTAATAGGATACACATTGCTGGCATGCAGATGAACTGTGGATTGCTGAAAGGTAAAATTACAATTTTAAAGCTCTCTTGGAGAAGAAAAGTCTGGTAAAGTCAGTCTGCTCACTGATCACCATTTGCTTTTTTCCAGCAGTTTGCTATCATTTTACTGAATCACCTGACTGTTTTCTCTTATACTGGGACAGTTATTTTTATAGTAAAAATAGTTCCTGCCTGCCATCAGGAGTCGGTTTATATCAAGATACAGGGGTAGCACACCTGCTGCAGCAGCTGATTTTCTGAGGCTTCAACTCGAGTTCACTTGCCTGAGGTCTGAAACATTCTTTATTGTCCATATTCAGAAGACCACTGTGACTTTTATCTTTTTTATCAGTAGCTTAAGAAGTGATTATTTTTGTTCATGGTTGGCCTTGCTTGAAAACTGCTGCTTGCATTTTTATCAGATTTTTTTTGCTTTTTGTCTCTGGCAGCAAGCACAGTCCTGAAAGAATTGCAGTGTGATTAAATTCAGCCATTTCTCTGCTGAAATTGTTAGAGCTGAATCTATGCTAAGATCTAACATGCCTTAGTGGAGCAAGTGTCCCCTATGTGTGTTTGTTCTCCTGGGCCAGGGAACAGCTTTTTTACAAAAATCAGGGGTCGTAGATAGTTCATCATATTTGTGTGCCTTTTGAATTATGACTGCTTTTAACAGTTTTTAGGTGCCAGTGTTTTGAATTTTTATATTTATAGTCTGCTCTTCACTTACCTTTGTGTTACTGCTGATGACTGCTGGTCCCAGAATGTGTCTCCTCCAGAGCACAGTCAGCCCCATCACGGTAGGTGGTGGGCTCAGTGCTGACAGCTGTGTTGTAACCTGCTCCTGCCTGAGCACACACCAGGGAGGTAATCCCAGTGTTCTGAGCAGCCTGCCCTGCTCCACACAAGTGTAGGAGTTGGAGTGCATTCTGCAAGGTGACATAGGAAGTACCCGAGGAGTTTCACGTTTATGTAGTCTCGTTCTGTTTCAGCGCTGGATCAAACAAGCCCTGGAAGAGGGGATGACTCAGACCTCACCAGTTCCACAAGAGAACAGAGCCCAATGTCTATACCAAAGCAACGAGAACAGCAGCTCCTCCAGCATCTGCAAAGATGACACAGGTAAGTGCTCAGCACCATCAGGGCAGCACAGGCACTGGTGTCAAGCTGGGGAAGGTGCTGAATAGCAAAGGCAGCTGTACAAGAAACATCTCAATGTGTGTTGCTGCCTGATGGCACAGCTTTATGGTAGGTGAGAACGTTACCTTTTCTGTTCATTCAAATTTCTGCAGACCCATTCTAGCTAGAGAACGTGGAAGTTTCTCAGTATTTTTCAGTGAAAAGATAACCACCTTATCTTGCATCATCAGGCTGAGCGCTGTGTGGTGTTTTGTACAGTAGGAGGGATGGAGCTGGGGAAGAGAGCATAGTATCATCTCTTTTCAGCAGGATTTCATTTTATGGACAACTGAACACCTGCTGACTGTAGGAAGATATAGGAAGGTCTTCCAGGCACATATGTAATAAACAAATGACTAAGTAAGTCTCAAAGATGGAGAAGCTAAAATCTGTGAGTAAAGCAGCAGAATGGTCAAATATTGTGTCTGAGTCCTTTTACAGAGAAAGAGAGTTAAGATCTGCCCAGTCAGGGGTCAGTTTTCCAAGGATGACATACAGAAGGCTAGAGAACACACAGATAATACAGAACTGACTACTGAGAAGTTGGGTGAATAGGAAATTAAAAGAATGCCAGAACCAATAACTGTGTGTCTAGAGCAAGACCTGAAGAAGCAAACAACTGAACTGTAGAATTTAATGATTTTATTTTTTTTAAACTGAACATCGAAATTATTATTATTTTGAAGAGGGGTAGGCCTGAGGAAAAGGCTTTAATCCTTTGTGGAAATGAAATGTGTTTGGGCTGTATTGATGTAGCCTGTAGGGGACTGCTCAATTCAGGTAATGATAATCGAACTGCCTCTGTTTTGTGACAGGTCCTCTGACCCTTCTCCTTTTTCCTCTCCTCTTTTTATCCTTTTTTATCTTCCTTTGCCCTGGCTCCTTCATGTGCTTACTTCTAGTTGAAACATTTCCTTTCCTTGTTCACTGCATGTTCCAGATGATGTGCTGTTCTGTTAGCAGTATCTACATATTGCTATGGAAGTAATCCAGAGGTACTTAATTTTTGGGGATCTTTTGTAGTTGCATTGAAGACCCATGGGCTTCATTTGGGCTGGGAGATGGGGGAAGGAGACAACACGCGATTTGCTCATGGTTAATGGTTAAAGTTAATGGTTCAGCCCTGTCCTCAGCTCAGTTTGGTTTTCAGATTTGCTGAGTCCCCTGAAGAAATGGAAGTCTCGCTACTTGATGGAGCAGAATGTTAAGAAGCTGCTGCGGCCGCTGTCCCCCGTCACCCCTCCGCCTCCCATCCCGCCGGTTCCTGGCTCAGCCAGCCCACAGCTGGCAACACCCTGCTCCTCACTGCCCGGGGAGGAGGAGAGTCGCAATGGTTACGGCGTGATGTTCTCTCCAATCCCTTCCCTGGCTGCCAGTCGCTGCAATACTCCACTACAGTTCGAGGTAAATCTGCCTGGCACTGGGGCTGCTAAAAAGAGAGGAATGGGAATATTTGCAGCAAAGGGACACTTTCCTTTGGAGTCTTGTGGCTTTATTTCTGAGCAGCATCATAGTGTCAGCCTCGAGAGCACTGCTAGCTTTCTCCTCTACTCCACTTCTGGCCAAATCTCCTGCTCTGTTAAATGTCAAACTTTGATACAGCCTGGCCTCCTCTCACTTTGTAGCTACCACTAACATTAGTCTTACCTTTTTTCCATTTCTGCGGAGTAGCTCCCAAATTTTGCAGGTTTGTCAGTGATCTTTGATCATCTTTCCCACTTCAGATCTCTTTGCCAATGTGGCTTCCAGTCCTTGCCTCTCCCAAAGAGTGCGGCAGTTCCACTTCTCAATCACTGTCTGTTATCCTCAGCTCCTCTTTCCCCAAAGAGCTTTCAGTAACCCCAAGTATGGTAGAAATACTTTACATCAGCTTCTGCTATATCCTTTGAATTTTCTTTCCCTTGACTGGGTAGGAAAAAATACTGCAATACCTTTGATTTCTTGATACTTTCCTTTTGAGAAAACAACAGAAGTAGTGAGCAGGCTCCTTAGGTGTTTTTCCATTGCTCTGAACTCTCTGGAAGAGTTACCAGCATTCATCCAGTCAGGACCTGCCACTTTGTGTTGCTGCTCTCTGCCTGTGAATAGGAACCATGCTGTTTACAGGTTTGGTTTTTTTTGTAGCACTGTATATTTTTATTAAAAAAAACCATGGAACTCTTCAGGCCAGCTGCTCATACTCAACCAATTAGAACCATTAAAAAAAATGATGGACTGCTCCATACTAGGGACTATTTTGCAGGAATCCCTCATCTGTTTTGTAACAGGGCAAACATTCCTTTGTGGTATTTTTAGCTTACTGTGCTTTGATTATATTTTTGAGAGCCCTGTCTTGTAATCTCTTTGAAAGGCAGCTCTGTAGAGGCTACCAGGGAAAATTGTGGAGCACTGAGGAGAGAGATGAAA
This sequence comes from Neodrepanis coruscans, assembly GCA_013400695.1. Lineage (NCBI taxonomy): Eukaryota > Metazoa > Chordata > Aves > Passeriformes > Philepittidae > Neodrepanis > Neodrepanis coruscans. Next base: position 6,990 of record VYZS01041945.1, on the reverse strand, counting down.
GACTGTTACAGGCAGAGAGCTTGATTGGAAGCCATCCTTTCCCTTGCAGTGGTTGAGGAGGCAGATCAGGGCAATGTTGCCGTGGACTTCCACAGTCTAATCACTCCTTTCCTGTCCCACCTTAGTGTTAGTTAATCAGCCTTGATTTTAGTGGGTGTCTATAAATAACTTGTCTTCTCTTTTCTCCTCCTGAGAAGAGTCTAATATCATTCATAAGCTTCTGAAGTTCTGGTTGTCAGATTTTTACAGATTGATATTTTTTCAGACTCAATTTTGTGACTTTTTAGACAGGAAATAAATTAGAGGGTGCTTAACCCCTCCATATTCATAGAGTGACTAGAAGCATGAGAACATGCATCTGCTTTTCCTGTGGAGTTTGTCAGAAGTTTTTTTTAGCTAACAAATTTGAGATTCCTCAGTTTTCTGAGTTTCCTGCTTTGCAGGAGGCAGTTGCTATATTTCTCTGATGGCAGTGTATCTCTGGGAAGCCTGCTTTCTCTATTTTAGGCCTGCTCAGTGTCATGGAAGGGGAGGTGCTTGGGAAGGAGCCCTCAACTGTGCTGTCAAGGGCATACTCTGCTTTCACTGATAGGTGCTCAGATGATCTGACATTTCATAAAGCTGGCTGTTCACAACTCTTCTCTTCATTTTGATGGAGAGATGGCCCTGGATTGAAGGAGATTTTTGTTTTGTAGTATAAGGTCTATGAAAGATCAGCTTAGTTTTTGGAGGATCTTACTTTACTTTTTTGGCTAAACCAGACTTTCTGTGTCTCCCGTGTTCTCAGACTAAACACCTCAAATTTCTTTCTCTGTATTTCATGGTGCAAACTCTGACAGCATCAGAAATATAAACAGTAAGATGCTGCTTTTCTTAGTGTTCGTGAGCTGTTTTGGGTACTAAGTTGCATCATGAGAGCAGTAACGCAGTCCTGCGTCGGCACTTCCAGGAAGCTTTAGAAACCAACTGTATTGCTGTCCAGGCTAGGACTGGTTCCTGGCATAGTTTTTGTTTAGAATAGCCACTGCTAACCTCTGTGCTTGTATTGTGTACATTGTATTTTGCTTCTTGACTTTAAGTAGATGAATAACTAGATGCTTTTCCCTCCTCTAGAACGTTTCCTCCCCCGAGAGTTCCCCTGCGCATAGGCCTGAGTCCATGTCACCTGAGGTAGTTACTGCACCTGAACCTGGGAGCGCATGTGCCTGGTGGGAGGGGAGGGATGAGGAGGCAGTGGGAATAAGGGTGGAGTGTTAATCACAACAAGGCTGGGGAAGAGTTTTCAGGCTTGTCACAAGGGAGCCAACAAGTTGAAGACTGTAATTTATGATTCACGTGTTGACCCTGGTGGGAAGCAGGCAGTGCAAAGTCTTGGTATGTCTCAGCTATTGAGGTGAAGGCAAGAGATCTGGGGACTCTGGAAACGGCATCATCAATTTCAGACCCAGCCCACCAGATAAGTGGTCTGTGATATTTACTCAGTAGTGGCAGGATGACTGCTGGAGGAGGGAATGCATTCACTGGTTTTGACTTATGAGCACACAGTGGTGCACCTGACCTGCTCTCTTCAGCCTTGATGTGTGTAAACCTCCTCACTTGCAAACTGAAAATGTTGAGGAGATACCAGAAAGTATTATTTTGCTTTATTTTACCTCCTGACCTCTTGTAAAATATGAGATGAACTACCTTGCTCAAAGGCTGTTTCACAGTAGAAAATATGTACTTATCTCCAATGAGGTGGATTACTTGGAGCTGTAATACAGCAGGGGGAAATGTTCTCAACAACAGCAGGAGAGCAGAGCTGGTGCCTGGTGCTGCTGTGTTTTTCCCTCTGCAATGTAGTCCTGCAAAGAGGATGAAATCTTGTCAGTTTTACTCATTGTCTGAGATCTTGACATATTAACGTGGTGAAGGAGATGATTATTCTGCTGCCCTGGAGGGTTTTTTGGCACTTCAAGTGGATAAATGGAAATACTGTGGTATCTGTGCCTAGTGCTCCAGAAACTGTGACAGTACAAAGATTATGCCATTGTGGTTTTGTTGGAGATTGTAAAATGTAGAAATGCAGTAAAAATTAAATGAATGTACTATTGTTAGAGATTTCCAAAGCTCACAATAAGTGAAAACAAATGGCTTAGATGTCCTTGGTATTTTATTGTTAGGAAGCTAGTAGTGGCTGACTTGGGAAAGTCAAGAACTTGGCTAATGACACAGCAAAAGGACAGCAGAAGTTTTCTGTTCTCTCCTCATAATTAATACAGCTACTGCTATGTGTTAACATCAACTTGGGGGCGTATGAGGCAATTGAAAATGCTGGTTTTAATTCATTGACTGCCCAGGGATAATGCCAAGCCTTATCCTCTTGCTGCAGAAAGACTGCTGAAGGGGAAAGGCATCCCACACTGGACAGCTAAACTAACTGATCATTGTTTAGTCTCAGTCATTCCCCTGTGGAATGAGCAAAACAGTGCAGGAAAGAACCTAGGGGATAATCAGAAAGGAACTGGGAATTAGGAAGCTAGCATTGTACAGAGTACTTTCTGACTTGAATTTCTCTCCCCACCCTTGTCTGACACTTTTGTTGACTTCCACCCCTGCCACCTCCTATATCCTTCTGGGACTTTCCAGGTCTGCCTTCGATCCGACCTGGATTTGAAGGGTGGGTACCTGGATTCCAGTGCACACACCTGCCAAGAACGGCCATCGCTGCTCAGCTTTGGATCCTCTGATGTGGCTCCACAGCCCTCCATGAACTCTTCTTCAGAGACGAACTTCCCAGGGAAAAGTGGGGAAGCACAGATGCTGCTACGAAGCTCTGACCAGGCTTTTCGGACAGAGTTTAATTTAATGTATGCCTTCTCCCCACTGAACGCTATGCCACGTGTAGATGGGGTGTTGCGAGGGTCTCCTCCTTTGGGAGAGAGGAAGCCAGTGAATTCGGAAGGAGGATGCTGCAGCTCTCCTGCCGAAGGGTATTTCAGCAGACACGAGTCAGGGCTGCTCAAAGAGACAGCACATGGATCCATGTCTCCCTGCGGCGAGAGGGCTTGTGAAGGCGTCAGAGCTGCTCCCCAGAATCCACCACAAAGGAAGAAGGCAAGTATTCCTGTAAAAGAAATTCTTAGGTTGCAGGAACCTGTGTAGGAACTGTAAGCACCATGAGAAAGAGACTTACAGGGAGAACAAAGAGAGTCTGGGTGAATAATCCAGGCCTTCAGTGCCTGGGTGTAAAGAGTTGTTAAGAGAGAGAGAGTTACCCTTTAGGCAAGGTTTTGTGAGGTGTGGAAGATGTGAGGGGAACAAGAAGAAGTCCACAATGAAAATACTTCTTCTGGGAGTACAGAAAGGAGAGCAGAATGCTGAGAGCTTTCATTGACAGTTGTTAAACCAGACAAGACCCAGAGCAATAACACAGTGCAGTTGTACAGCTGGTGGAGGTGTTATTTATCAGGATGAAAAGGGTTTTTAGTAGGAAATAGGGTCTAATGTTTCAAAAGAAAACATAGTCTGTTTATTAGAACATTTCCATAACATTGCAAAGGAAGTAGATGAAGGTCATTACTTAAATTTTAGCTCTTTGAAACTCAAAACACAGGAATATAGTTTAAAGAAAGCAAATACATATTAGTTTCTAATAGCAGGCCAGTGACCCTCATGGAACTAAAATGAGCAAAAATGGTAAGCTAAGGTGCTGCTGTGATAAAACCGGGTACTTGTGGGACAAATATCCGTGCCTTTTCCTGAGCTTGGATTTCTTTTTTTATGGTAAGTGTGGTAACTCAGATCACTTTGTGTAAGGATCCAGCTGGATGGAATATCTTATTTCCATTCCACTTCTGGGGGCTCTTGATTTTTTTTCCTTGTTTTTCTTTTAAAGTTACACTTATCTTAAAACCGTCATGTGTTGAGTTACTTTTGGAAATACCCTATTTGATACTTTACCATTATAAAGTCTTCTGTACAGGCATTGAGTCATAGTTGATAAATTCTTCAGATGCCTTCTGTGAGTCCTTTATGCCTCTGTGCCTCATAATAACTCTGAGGGAAGGCTGAAAGATAAATGCTCAGCTGGAAATATTTGCCTTTTTGGTTCTGCTGTCCCTGTGTTACGAGGCTGCTTTATCTTTGGTTGGTGTCTTTGATAAATGTGAGGCTGCTTTGCACAGAACACATTCTGCCTTTGCTAAAAGCAGTTTTTCTAGGTGGTAGTCCTGGAAGTTTGCAATGCCTCCATAGCAGGAACCTGCTCTAAGCAAATTAAAATTCTTTGCAAGGCTTCACCAAGCTTTGGACATTCATGTGGCTGAACTAGTACAGATGAAGAGGGGACTGAAGATGCTGGTTCTGTGAAGAAGGCTTTTATTACCTGTTATGGGGATGTTAGAGATGTTGAAAAAAATTTCACCTAATATCACAAACTAGAGAGAGTATGAAGGGTTTTGAGAGGAGAGTGTGTATAGAAGCTTGATGCTTGTATAGGCAACCATGTCCTGAAGTAATATAAAATTCCAGGATTTTAGAGTAGCAAACTAGCTGAATGTTTCTGCTGAAATATTGGTCATAAAAAGAAAAAGGGGGTTGATCATGGCAGTCTGAATTTCCTGGAGTGCCTGCAGATTCAGGAAGAGTTGATAATCCCACTGCACCTTTTCAAGTTTTATCTGTAAAACCAGAGAAATAGAGACTTTCTAAATGGCGCGTGGGCATGTTCCTCCCCCCCGTCCTAGTCCCCGGTGTTTCCTGCCTCACGGCTGTGTGTTGTCCCTCCCAGGTGTCCCTGCTGGAATACCGCAAGCGGAAACAGGAGGCCAAGGAGGGCGGGGATTCCATGCGCTGTGCAGGGACCCCCACCCGGCAGGGCAGCAGCAGCTCCGTGACCGACACAGACGGCAGCGGCTCCGCAGCACGGACTCCATCCTCCCCACAGAGCGGCTTCTCTCCTTCTCATCCCTCCCTGCCTCACGTAGAGGACATCAGCCCACCGGACTCCAGGGGCTGTAGTTCTTCATCATCACTCAGCAAATCCCAGGAGAGCATCAGCAGTAGGTGGTGAGTGTTATCCTTCCAAGCAAGCCTGGCATCACTCCACAGGGAAGGACTGAACTCTACAGGAGGCATTTCCATAACAATGTGTGCAGTGGGATGGATTCACTTGGGTCTCTTGGCATTGTTCTCTTTCATAATTGCTATACAACTATGAAGGATGCCAGCAGCCTTGTCATCCTGCCCTTTAGCTCTTGGTTTAGATATCAAAAATATGTCTTGAAAGATACAAAGTTAAGCAATTGTTGCTCTTCCACCAGAGCCCTTTTGAGGTCTCAGATTGGAGGGTCTTGTCCATGCAATGAAAATCTAATCCAGATCTTTTCTTGCTGAACCTCCAGTCTTTTTGGACGTGAATGATACTAAGTCTCCTCCTATTCTGAAGGAAAGCTCATAGCCCTCCACAACTTTGCATTTCAGCTCCAGCTTTCCTAATGCCCTGTAGGTGCAGCTTGAAGAGCAGTTACCAGACTGCAGTTGGTGGCTCACCAAAGTCATGGGAAAACCACCCTTATCATGTTACCATGAGCAAGTTTGATAAGGAGAAAGGCTGGTCTTCAAAAACACTTGAACCTGATAGTAGTGTCTGATCCAAAACATTAGGTACTGCAGCACTGAAATGCAGAGTGTGGCTTGGTAGTGCCAGTGCTGGGATGTTCTGGCTGGAGCTGTGTAGGGCTCTGGCTCTGGTGCACTGCAGTCAGGTTCTGTTCCTGCACAGCACAGGCAGAAAGGCACACACACCTTTCCTGATGCTGATCCCCTCCACGTTCTTGGCTGTGTCACTGCTTGGATAGTGGCAGGGGGATGGCAGGGGGAGAAATGCCAAGCAATGCTGAAGGCAGTGAGAAGTATGAAGTTTATGTAGAAAATGCTTGGGAACTTGGTGAACTTGCAGGATTGTCAAGATCTGTTTCCTTCCTTTTCCCATCACTTTTCAAGCAGAGATTAATTGAAGCAATTTGTCTTGTACCTCTGTGACAGTTCTCTTGTCTACCAGATGACCTTCTGCCAGATACTGGGACTGGCCTCAGCCGAGACAGTCTGCTAATGATTAGTTTATCATCATCATTCTATTATCAAATATTCTATACAACTGATAATATCCCATGCTCTTCTCCTCCTGTGCTACTTCCTTCTGCCTGTAAAAGAACAGAAAAAAAAATCAAAACAGCTGAATGAACTAAAACTAGTTCAGGATGAGGTGTCAGTGTGGCATCCTTGCTTTAGTACCATGTTTTGTGTGCTGTGAGCTTCATCTGCTGCTCTGGCTTCAGTTTCTCACACGGTTTTAGGAGTAAGTATTGCGTGGAAATAAAGATCTTATTGTTGTGGGAGACTGGATATAAAGTTGAAACCATGCTGATACGTTTTGAAATGGGATTAAGCAGATTTGCTGCTTTTTAAATTCTTCAGTTTCTGTGTTGTAATGGACAAGGCTGACAAATGCACAGTCACCTTCTACTTTTAAAAAATATATTAGAAGCCTGCATGTTACTGATCTTAAGTTGTGACCTGATTTCAGCTTCAACTCCAAGTGCTTACGTGTCAGGTACATTTCCAGACATCCATGTTAATACCAGGAACAGGAGAAAATGGTGGGAACTAAAATTCCATGCCTTAATTTGTAGTTTTCCAGAATTTTGCTGAATTCTGCAGTAATTGCCGATAGCTTTCATTAAGAAAAAATGACATTTCTGTCTCCTTCAGTTGCCAAGATACAACCAACACAAAGTAAACAGATGTGCTGCTGCCCAGCAAACCCAGCCTTGCAGAAAACTGTCTCCAGCAAAACAATAGCAGCAAGGAAGGTGTGAATTCACCCCCTCACCCCATTCACCTCCATGAGGTGGGAACTCTGGCCCCTTCTCCCTTCTGCTTCAGTGATGGGAGAACTTCAGTGTCTGGGCTATTTATTTAAAAAGCAAACAAAAAATAGTAATTAAA
>VYZS01041942.1:0-11129 GCA_013400695.1 Neodrepanis coruscans | reverse complement strand
CTTTTACTGGATTTCCCCTCTTTGGTTTTCTCAGACACTATAATAACAATGGAAATCCTGCCAAAAGTAATTTCTATTCTCAGACCCAATGTCATTCTAAAGAGTATGAATGCTATGTAAGCCTCTTGTTGGTCAGCTTTAGATTTCACAAAATCCTCACCTGCTCTTCCAGCATGTGACCTCCACACCCATAGGGCCTATATTTTCTCTTCAGAGAACATTTCATCAGACAGAGCAAGTTCCTGATCGATATCTAACCCAGTGTTTTCCTATAATCACAAGGGACTGATGTCCACATCCTGCTTTTCCTTTCAATAATGAAACCCAGTATTTTTTCCAGAAAAAAACATCTCCATTACTTTTCTCACCATATGAATGTTTCACATGAGGAATTAAGTCAGGTTCTGAACTGTTGTTTAAATCTGGGGAAATCCAGTAAAAGCAGCATGCCGCAACATGATTGTTATCAATAGCTCAAGGGTACATAAACTGGAATACTGCAGATTACCTGTGCAACTTTTCATACTACTGTTGTAGCTGGGAACACTTGGGTGCAGTGTTTGTGTGAGGGGTGTATGTCAGCCTATCTGATGGTGGAGGGTATGAGAAGCATCTTTGAAGCTGGTGAAAATATTGGCTGCCTTCCACTCAAGGTAAGAGAAATAATCATAATCTTTTTTGGAATTGAAACGAAGAGATATCACATTTAGAGCTAATTTAAAAAAAAAAACAAAACAACTTTTATGCAGTTAACAGGCTGCCACACAAAGATGTACTTTCTGCTTCCTGATTCACCTTTCATTTGTTTCCTCTGTTTCGCTCCTCAGTGCCACTATAAAGAACTCTTCCTGCAGAGGAAGGTACAAGTTTTTCTGATCATTTTAATATTCTGATCATTCACAAGCTGTATCATTCCTGACCCAAAGTATACAATTAATTTTGTTTCTTCACAATTTATGTATGTTTCCAATGAATAATAACTTTTATACTTAACTTTGTTTTCTCATGATTATTTTGCTCCAAGTCCCCAAGCTATAGGACATTGCAGTCTCTGGTTTGAAGAGGTTGCTATCTAATTTGATCCAAGACAGAGGTGAGCATGAATGAGGGAAGAAAAAGAGAAAGAAAGAAAGAAAGAATAGTGGCCTTCTACTCATTACATAGGTTAGTAGTGTCACAACTTGATGATTATGAATAACTTTTAAATATCCCTTTTGTAAATCAATAAATAATGGTTGCTGTCATTGAAGAGCTGTTTCACCCCTGAGTTTTGGCTGATTTTTTTAAGTATCACTTTCAGAAGTGGGTCTTGAAGAGCAAAAGGATAGAGTGGAGAACAAAAACAGAACTGTTATCAAATAACACAGATAAAGAGTATAAAGTCTTCCTAAGAACTTTTCCATTGTCTACTTGCTTCAATTTACCTGGCAGAACAAATGCAGATTAATAGGCCAAAGTTCCAGAAGCCAGGAACAGGGAACTGGGGAACTGAAGAAGGGCAAGAAGGTCAAAAAAGGACTACTATGCAGTAATGCTGCACTCAAAACCTGTGCATATGAATGAAGTCCAGATAAAATGCCCAAAGGAGGAAGACTAGATAAGAAAAAGAATTTGGTCGACCACATGCCAGATTACTGATAAAGGTGGAATTGAAGACTTAAAACAATGATTGTCTGGGGATATATGCTATACGTCTGGAGATATATACTACCAACCTTAACTATAAGAAAGATTAATTTCAACTGTCATCATTCAGAGTATCCATTCTAAACTCTGGAGACAGGAATCAACACTTTTCAGAATTTTTATATGTTCTTGCAAGTAGATTGCAGTAGTCATCATGAACTAAAATGATCAGTGTTTCAAAGGAACCCTCTGTTTCTGCAGGATAAACTGCTTAAAAATGCACATGCAAGTAATTACTTTCATTCTCATATTGCCTATTTTCTTTCCATGATATGCAAAGAAACGTAACAAAGTGTGTTTTGTCTTGTATTTTAGAGTATGTGTTTTTTTACTAGATAACACTATATAGAGTCTATCCAATTGGTATTTATTTTATACACAGTTGCAAAAATCTCTTCTCATTTCTTGTGGTTAAAAAAATCTGACTGCATGGATTTTTTTGAGATAAAACATCTTGTGAAATAATTTGCAGCAAAAACTGTAACTGCAGTTATTTAGATACCAGATTACTAGTAGTCCATAACAAACTTACTTCAGAAGAGGCCCCAGAAGATAGCAAAGTTGCTTCCACTAAAGAAAATAATAATCCTACAAATGCGATATCTTCTTATTTGAAGACTCAACCATTTTGCATAAAGGTTACATCCCTGTGAGAAATCATTAGAATATCTCCTACTCAGCTGGTTGTTCCCGTTGACCTGTCGTGCCTGTGATCCTCCAGGATCTGCTAGATTGGTCTTACCAAATGAACATGACTTCTGGTAAGGTCTAAGTGAAAATGTCAGAGTGTAAGAAACCTTATGTTCTTCTACTTGGCAAGGAAAAGTTGTAGAGCATTGCAGGGAGGCAATGCACCAAATCAGAGCTTATTCTTTGTTCCTAGCATGTAACAAAATCACTTCTGCCTTACAGGGCTCACCAAGTTGCTGGGGATAATCTGTCCCTTTCCAGTTATCGTGCGTACCCTTGGAGCATTATCTTTCCCGATGTTTGCTTTTATTTTTTATGTAGAAGAAAAATGAAATAAATACTTCAGCCTGAGCATCTTCCAGTTACTTACTGTAGTTTTCTCTGCAGAGTGTCCATACCTGGTTTGCTGTCTTCTGTCCCTCATCTATGTGCCTGGGTCAATCTGCAACTGCAAGTCAAAGTTCTAGCACCGATACACTGAAGGGCACATGAATCCAAATGGGACTCAGCAGAGCAGATGGAATGTGCTCTGGGAGGTTATAGTCATAAAAGCTTAGAATCACCCTACTGCAGTATGTCTTCAATTAGTGGAAGTTCCCTGTTAGGAGCTTAGAATTCTATCCTATATTCCCAGTAGGAGTACAATCATATTAAGAAGAGATTCACGAATGAGCTGTAAATAAATAATTAACCAGTTTACATGAAGGTCCTATATTTTCTAGCCAATGGGGAGAAAAAAATCCACCATCATAATTTTTCTTAACTTCCTAGTTCTGCTGCCCAAAATTAGAGCTATAAACTCAAGTTTCTTTGCCTTATTATCAGGCCTCTCACCACCAGTGGTATTTGGCTACTAGGGTAGGATAAACACCAGATTCAGAGTATTGGAGATTTAGAGAAGATGCCCTTGGAATCTAAGTTACCTAACAATGAAAACTACTTTTGTTCACCAAAAGTATTGTCTAGGTTCTTTTCACTTTATGTCCTGTGTACAACAAGAGCTTAAACACTTTCTTCCCATGTAGACTTTTGCATTGCAGACACCCCACAGGTATGTGTCTGTTTGTGAAGCTGAATATCACTCATGAATTCCAAAAATTGTCTTCAGCTTTTCTTGTAGAACAGCTACTGGAGGTAGTTAATCCATCTGGGAGAGGTGGAGAATGTTTTCTCCAAGCTGTTTCTCCTATTGCTTCACAGTACTGTGAAACAGCAATGTGATTTTCCTGATGTCATTACATGGTCTGGAGAAAGGAGTTGTGCCTATTCCAGCCTCATGAAAAAAAAAAAAAAAAGCCTTAATGTTTTGTTTTTGTCGTGGTTTGGACACTAGGAGATGTTACTAAATGATGAGAGATGTAACAGAGAAGACTACAACACCATGGTAACTTATGATTACAAACTATGATCCAACAATAACATGCAAAAAGTTAAAAAAAACACTCTGCTGCTTTGGGCTGCTGTGCTGTGATAGGAGAGGAAGGAACGCTGTCACACAGACAGTGCTGGGAAGGTGATGCAGGAGGGTCCCACTCCAGAGACGCTGGAAAATCAAGACAGGGAAAGGAAACTCCAGGAGACCCCAAGGGGAAGAGATACCACACTGCTGTAGCTACTGCTTGGAGCTGCATGGTCCTCTGCCTGCACTGACTCAGCTGTGGTCGCACCACGCCGCTGCCCAGGCCAAAGAGAGAGAGCCGAGAGGAAAAGAGGAGCCAAGCCTAGGGAGCCGAGCTGAAAGCTGAGCCGAAAAGGCTGAGGACTTCCATGTCTGCTCCTTTTATAATGTGCCTCATCTCGTATTTTCTCATATTCCCCTTCCGGTGCGCATCACTCCTCCATTGGTCGACAGCCTGTTTTGGTGTCACATGGCACTGGGTGCTGCCCCCTCTCTGAACCAAACCATGAGGCAAACATGGCAGGATTGGTGCCAAAACCACTTGGGGCAGCACCCGCCATGGGAAGGGGCTGCCCCCGCCACTGCCTCCCTGCCAGTGCTGCAGGGACCCAGGGGCCCGGAGGCATCAGTGGCACTGCCAGCAAGGTGCAATGTGCCCACCACGTGAGGGGCTGCTGCCACTGCCCACCTCCCCACCAGCATGGTGGAGCCCCAAGTGCGGAGTGGCCAGAATAGCCGCTGTGCCCATCACCGTGGAGCTATCCCGCACCACAGCGCCTGTGCCCTGCCACTGTGCCAGCCCAGGGCACCACCCAACCCCGCACACCACAGTGGCCAGGGAAGCCCCGCGTGCACTCCAAGCTGCGGCACACTCAGCGGGGGCACGCCAGGTGGAGCTGTGGCCATGTGGAGTGGGGAGCCCCTGAAGCAGCAACCGTGGACCGGGCAGAGAGCCACAGAAGCAGTAGGCCAGCATGGCAGCACTACTCCCAGCCCCAGCGCAGTCACAGCAGTGAGTAGGGGCCAGGCCAGGCCAGGTTGGCTGGCTCCGCACCGGCCCTGCAACTCTCTGTGCTCAGCAGGGCTGTGGAGAGAGTGGGCAGGGAGTGGTGCCATCTCCACCGCCACGCCCTGCTGTGCTCCAGGAGGCAGTGAGATGAGGTCCAGCTGGCTCACCTGCCCCACTCTCCCAGGAAAAGACAAAAAAAGTTTTAAAAAACACCCTTCTCCCCCCATTTCCCCAGCTAACCTACACCCTCTCCCTAACCCTGAGTGTAACCTTGAGCTTTTCTAGCAGCAGTACAATCCAGTTTTACTTTTCCAGGTAAACATTAACCAAAACAAAACTGACTCAAATTTCAAAGGAATGGTACATAATTCTTCAAGGCTTTTCTTCATTTTCAATTGAATTTTGCTATCCGCTACCCAGCTGCAAGGCATTGTCTAGTATCATCATGTCTATGTCAAGCAGGAAAGATTTCAGTGGTTGAACTTTCTCACCAAATGAAGTGTTGAACACTATACAAGCACTGCAAAAAGGAAGTGAGAGCAGTAAAATCTGAATTAAGTTGGTCAATCCAAAGTCTTGCCATTCCTGTAGAATGTCTCCTAATTGCATCCCTGTACCAAACTAATATGTTCTTAACTTTCTGATGGCAGAACAAGTATGTCTGGTGTGTGTGTTCATGTACTAGTTTATCGTCTATCTTTGCTGAACAATTATTCCCAAAATAATTTAGTGATAGGATTCATATGANCTTAATGTTTTGTTTTTGTCGTGGTTTGGACACTAGGAGATGTTACTAAATGATGAGAGATGTAACAGAGAAGACTACAACACCATGGTAACTTATGATTACAAACTATGATCCAACAATAACATGCAAAAAGTTAAAAAAAACACTCTGCTGCTTTGGGCTGCTGTGCTGTGATAGGAGAGGAAGGAACGCTGTCACACAGACAGTGCTGGGAAGGTGATGCAGGAGGGTCCCACTCCAGAGACGCTGGAAAATCAAGACAGGGAAAGGAAACTCCAGGAGACCCCAAGGGGAAGAGATACCACACTGCTGTAGCTACTGCTTGGAGCTGCATGGTCCTCTGCCTGCACTGACTCAGCTGTGGTCGCACCACGCCGCTGCCCAGGCCAAAGAGAGAGAGCCGAGAGGAAAAGAGGAGCCAAGCCTAGGGAGCCGAGCTGAAAGCTGAGCCGAAAAGGCTGAGGACTTCCATGTCTGCTCCTTTTATAATGTGCCTCATCTCGTATTTTCTCATATTCCCCTTCCGGTGCGCATCACTCCTCCATTGGTCGACAGCCTGTTTTGGTGTCACATGGCACTGGGTGCTGCCCCCTCTCTGAACCAAACCATGAGGCAAACATGGCAGGATTGGTGCCAAAACCACTTGGGGCAGCACCCGCCATGGGAAGGGGGTGCCCCNAAACCACTTGGGGCAGCACCCGCCATGGGAAGGGGCCCCCCCCGCCACTGCCTCCCTGCCAGTGCTGCAGGGACCCAGGGGCCCGGAGGCATCAGTGGCACTGCCAGCAAGGTGCAATGTGCCCACCACGTGAGGGGCTGCTGCCACTGCCCACCTCCCCACCAGCATGGTGGAGCCCCAAGTGCGGAGTGGCCAGAATAGCCGCTGTGCCCATCACCGTGGAGCTATCCCGCACCACAGCGCCTGTGCCCTGCCACTGTGCCAGCCCAGGGCACCACCCAACCCCGCACACCACAGTGGCCAGGGAAGCCCCGCGTGCACTCCAAGCTGCGGCACACTCAGCGGGGGCACGCCAGGTGGAGCTGTGGCCATGTGGAGTGGGGAGCCCCTGAAGCAGCAACCGTGGACCGGGCAGAGAGCCACAGAAGCAGTAGGCCAGCATGGCAGCACTACTCCCAGCCCCAGCGCAGTCACAGCAGTGAGTAGGGGCCNCTTAATGTTTTGTTTTTGTCGTGGTTTGGACACTAGGAGATGTTACTAAATGATGAGAGATGTAACAGAGAAGACTACAACACCATGGTAACTTATGATTACAAACTATGATCCAACAATAACATGCAAAAAGTTAAAAAAAACACTCTGCTGCTTTGGGCTGCTGTGCTGTGATAGGAGAGGAAGGAACGCTGTCACACAGACAGTGCTGGGAAGGTGATGCAGGAGGGTCCCACTCCAGAGACGCTGGAAAATCAAGACAGGGAAAGGAAACTCCAGGAGACCCCAAGGGGAAGAGATACCACACTGCTGTAGCTACTGCTTGGAGCTGCATGGTCCTCTGCCTGCACTGACTCAGCTGTGGTCGCACCACGCCGCTGCCCAGGCCAAAGAGAGAGAGCCGAGAGGAAAAGAGGAGCCAAGCCTAGGGAGCCGAGCTGAAAGCTGAGCCGAAAAGGCTGAGGACTTCCATGTCTGCTCCTTTTATAATGTGCCTCATCTCGTATTTTCTCATATTCCCCTTCCGGTGCGCATCACTCCTCCATTGGTCGACAGCCTGTTTTGGTGTCACATGGCACTGGGTGCTGCCCCCTCTCTGAACCAAACCATGAGGCAAACATGGCAGGATTGGTGCCAAAACCACTTGGGGCAGCACCCGCCATGGGAAGGGGCTGCCCCCGCCACTGCCTCCCTGCCAGTGCTGCAGGGACCCAGGGGCCCGGAGGCATCAGTGGCACTGCCAGCAAGGTGCAATGTGCCCACCACGTGAGGGGCTGCTGCCACTGCCCACCTCCCCACCAGCATGGTGGAGCCCCAAGTGCGGAGTGGCCAGAATAGCCGCTGTGCCCATCACCGTGGAGCTATCCCGCACCACAGCGCCTGTGCCCTGCCACTGTGCCAGCCCAGGGCACCACCCAACCCCGCACACCACAGTGGCCAGGGAAGCCCCGCGTGCACTCCAAGCTGCGGCACACTCAGCGGGGGCACGCCAGGTGGAGCTGTGGCCATGTGGAGTGGGGAGCCCCTGAAGCAGCAACCGTGGACCGGGCAGAGAGCCACAGAAGCAGTAGGCCAGCATGGCAGCACTACTCCCAGCCCCAGCGCAGTCACAGCAGTGAGTAGGGGCCAGGCCAGGCCAGGTTGGCTGGCTCCGCACCGGCCCTGCAACTCTCTGTGCTCAGCAGGGCTGTGGAGAGAGTGGGCAGGGAGTGGTGCCATCTCCACCGCCACGCCCTGCTGTGCTCCAGGAGGCAGTGAGATGAGGTCCAGCTGGCTCACCTGCCCCACTCTCCCAGGAAAAGACAAAAAAAGTTTTAAAAAACACCCTTCTCCCCCCATTTCCCCAGCTNATGTGCCCACCACGTGAGGGGCTGCTGCCACTGCCCACCTCCCCACCAGCATGGTGGAGCCCCAAGTGCGGAGTGGCCAGAATAGCCGCTGTGCCCATCACCGTGGAGCTATCCCGCACCACAGCGCCTGTGCCCTGCCACTGTGCCAGCCCAGGGCACCACCCAACCCCGCACACCACAGTGGCCAGGGAAGCCCCGCGTGCACTCCAAGCTGCGGCACACTCAGCGGGGGCACGCCAGGTGGAGCTGTGGCCATGTGGAGTGGGGAGCCCCTGAAGCAGCAACCGTGGACCGGGCAGAGAGCCACAGAAGCAGTAGGCCAGCATGGCAGCACTACTCCCAGCCCCAGCGCAGTCACAGCAGTGAGTAGGGGCCAGGCCAGGCCAGGTTGGCTGGCTCCGCACCGGCCCTGCAACTCTCTGTGCTCAGCAGGGCTGTGGAGAGAGTGGGCAGGGAGTGGTGCCATCTCCACCGCCACGCCCTGCTGTGCTCCAGGAGGCAGTGAGATGAGGTCCAGCTGGCTCACCTGCCCCACTCTCCCAGGAAAAGACAAAAAAAGTTTTAAAAAACACCCTTCTCCCCCCATTTCCCCAGCTAACCTACACCCTCTCCCTAACCCTGAGTGTAACCTTGAGCTTTTCTAGCAGCAGTACAATCCAGTTTTACTTTTCCAGGTAAACATTAACCAAAACAAAACTGACTCAAATTTCAAAGGAATGGTACATAATTCTTCAAGGCTTTTCTTCATTTTCAATTGAATTTTGCTATCCGCTACCCAGCTGCAAGGCATTGTCTAGTATCATCATGTCTATGTCAAGCAGGAAAGATTTCAGTGGTTGAACTTTCTCACCAAATGAAGTGTTGAACACTATACAAGCACTGCAAAAAGGAAGTGAGAGCAGTAAAATCTGAATTAAGTTGGTCAATCCAAAGTCTTGCCATTCCTGTAGAATGTCTCCTAATTGCATCCCTGTACCAAACTAATATGTTCTTAACTTTCTGATGGCAGAACAAGTATGTCTGGTGTGTGTGTTCATGTACTAGTTTATCGTCTATCTTTGCTGAACAATTATTCCCAAAATAATTTAGTGATAGGATTCATATGAAGTATCTATGCAGACTTTTCCAGAGTCAAGAAAATCTGTGTACGGAATTTCTCTTTGGAATGTCCTCTTGGTAATCGTACTCAGAAATGCATACTTTTATTCTTGTTCCTCAATGTCTGTAGTTTGCTCTTCTTCCCTTGCTGGCACTACCCTGGTTGGAGAGACGCTAGTATTTGCTTTCCTCCTTTGGAAGTGGGAGAAGTAGGGTCTGCATAATGTATTTTCAAGTATACTATTCAGAAGTCAGTTCAGGGTAAATAATCTGTTACAACACTTAAAGGACAGTGACAATGAGGTAGAGATACGTTTTTTTTACCCACCATTTCTTCAACCCATTAGTTAAACCTAAATTCTGTTCTTGCTCAAAGTCATGCCTGTTAACATATTTAGATATGTTTTTCAGATATTTTTCACAGGCCCTTTGAAAAAAGCACACAAACCCCACATGAAAACAAGAGTCTTTTTTTTTTCCCATGAGGAAGGAGCACCCCTGGTGCTGAGAGTAAAAACCACCCTAGATTCCTATGGAAAGCATAGGAGACAATAATCATGATATGAAAGGCAGAAGAGGGGTAAGAAAAGCAGATCTCAATTTGGACAAGGGCAAAGCAATTAGGAAGATGTTTTGTTTCCTAAGACCAAGTCAACCTAATGACTCCTAATTTAAGATCCAGACACGTGGAAAATGTGTAACTGCTAGCACAGATCTTTCTACCTAGTATCAACATCAGTCAACATCCACAATAAGCAAACAAAAAAATTTTGAAAGTGTTCATAAGAATGGACTCTCTTCTTGCAGCTGGAAGGCTGGTTGCATGCAATAGCAACATCTGGCAGTTGATGGTGTCATCTGATCTCAAATACCATGAAAATGTCTGAAATCTATAAGCCTGAGTTTAAAAAATTTGTAGGAAAACAAATAAGTCTGCAGCTAATGTCAGTGAGCCCTGCACTGGACTAAATCAAAGTTTAAACCCCCATTGAAAAAATAAAAAACCCCAACACAAATAAAAAGTCTTTCTGAATTGTATTCCCTCATTCAAAAATCCATAGACTGAAAAAAGAAATTCTGCTGTATTTGGCTGGATTGCCTGTTCATATTGGATGTAGCAACTTTCCTAGAAATAGAAACACAGCACATCTTGTACAAAGAGACAATTTTAAAGACTCCAGAGACCAAGGATCTTGCTACCTGCCTTGGTAAACAGCTCCAGCATTTAATTACTGTCCTTGTTTAGGACACTATGAGGTGTTATCAACAGATGACAGACTTATTGAAAAGGCAGCAATTTATTGAACATATGGGGTGGGTGTGAGTATAGATGGGTGTAAGGATGTGAATATGAATGTACCGATATGAATTTGTTATTGAAGTGGTGAACCAAAATAAAAACGCATAAAACAATAATCAGTGTCCTTAGAAAACACAGTTGTCCCTTATGTCCCCGGCAGTTGGGATGTGCTGTGGTGCAGGAGCTGCATTTACTCCTTCGGGCAGTGGGGGGCGCTTGGGAGCACAGGAGGTACAGTTGCTCCATTTCCACCAGCAGGGGTGTTGTGTGTCAGTGGGGACAGAGTCCGGAGAGGGAAGGAACCGCGTGCGAGCAAAAAATGGTGGGTGCTGAGCCCAAGGAGAAAAGCCCCTGCAGTGAGGATGTGCCAGCGGCACCCAGTCCAGGGACTGAGAGAGACGGGGGACCCCCAGGAACACAGGGCTTAGAAGTGGGGGCACATGAACCAGAGCTTCGGTGTGGTGGCTCAACCTGCTGTGTGCCGGGGTGGCTGCGGCATCTGTGAGGGGTCTCTCTGAGGTCTTCTTGGCTGGAAATAGTGGCCAGCAAGCTCAGGAGTTCGCAGGGGGAGGTGGGAGTCGTGCTGGGTTCCAGCGAGCAGTGCTGAGGGGGAGCACTCGGTCCCTTGCCACACATCCAAAAAGGGAGAGGGTTGATCCACTGGTTCTCTTATAATCTC
>VYZS01041934.1:0-12124 GCA_013400695.1 Neodrepanis coruscans | reverse complement strand
GGGAGAAACGATTTCCATTCTCCAAACCATGACACACTGTCTCTCTGGATATCTTGGATATTCAATATTTTCTTGAATCAGTAAACTTATCGGTGGTAATGATGCTTGACTGTGACTCAGTGATTTAAACACAGTCAGTCATTGTTCTCTTCCTATTGTCTCATTCTCTCATTGGTAATTAATGCCTTAAATGAACCATTCACTAGAATACAGGAAGAAATCTCTGGTATACGAATTAAGATTTTTTAGCTTTTTCAGATTCTTTCCTAGAACTGACAAGTATCTTTCTTCCAACTAACTATTACTTTTTATAGTTTTTCCTCCCTTTCTCTCCTTCTCACACATAAACACATGCACATGTACACAGTTTTTTACCCCAAGAAAAAGAGGTAGTGGAAATGGCAACATATCAAGTCCAGTTTTCATGAAGAAAGTAACCTTCTTTAAGCAGACTTCTAATCCTCTGTCAAGCAATAGTAAAAGGTTCTAGATATCATGACTAATAGTGGTTTTACTCTTCCTTTTACTGACATTGCACACACCACATTACCTTCCAGAAGACCAAGTCTATCACCAATAAAAGCTGTCCATTGCTGTATTCCTCTGTATGAACTCATGCTTTCAGAAAGTGAGAAACTTCTCCCAGCAAATTATACTCAGAAAAACACTACTTGATGTCAAAACACAGACAGAGGAGGAAGTCATGTCAGTGGTGCACAGTGCTGTTTTCTTGGAGGCACTTTGTCCTTCATGAATGGCAAAAGCCTGAGTATTAATGGAACAAGAGAAATTAGATTTTTTGTCTCATAATGTACAAAATTTATTGTGTTCTCCATAACGTATATCAGAGGAAAATTACACAGTTGTTATTGCATGGACAGATGAAATTGCTACTTTAATATCTCCTAGAAATTTCTACAATCTTTGGAGTTCTTCCCTGTTGCATGAGAGTTATACTTTAGAAAGAATAAATCCAAGCTCTAAGAGCCATGCTTACTAATTTGATTTTTCAATAAATGACTTAACAAGCCTGTTTCGGATAAGAAGTTCCATATTTTGCTTCTTTTCACATCTGACACAGGTTTGTCTCCCCAGAGACGTCTCTACGTTTTTAAATACAATTGCACTGTTACTCCAATAAACCTTCTGCATACATCAGCTTTGTCATATTGATTTTTTTTTTTTAATTCATCCTCTAAAGCAGGAAACCTTAGGCTTATAAAGGTCTGTCCTGCCTCTGAAAACTTTTGTGCTATGGGATTAATGGAAGTTACATAGAAAATAATTTAAGAATACAATATTTTACTATGCTACCCTGTTTCACAAACTGGACTGACTGTCTTAACTTGTAATCACTTTTGCTTCATAATTAAGCACGTTTTGTGTTCAATACTTTTCTTTTTTATTATAAACAAGGCTTCAGTCTGTCAAATCTGCATGGGAATATAACAGAATGTTCCTGTTTTGTGGGTAGTGTTTGACGCCACTACAGTGTCTTAATAATGGATCTGTTGTACTTATCAGAATAATTAAATTCTGCTAATGGCTGTAGTATTTTCATGAACAACATTATCTTTTCTTATTATTATTACTGCCAATGAAGGACAGCAAGATGCCAACCACTAAAATGCAGTTTTTGTGGAGTCTAAGGACATATATTTAGCATAAATCAATCCCATCAGAATGAACTACAGAACAAGGCAAAGAGTTTTTTTGGAAGAGCTTAAAAACACCATCAATAAAGTGATGCTACAATTGATTACTTCTCAGCATGCATTGTAAGATCAATGACCTATGATTCCATTTTAAAGCTGATGCTGAAAAATCTTAAAATGTTAATAATGAGCCACAGTGTATAAAGGCTATAAAAAGAACTCAGCAGACATTTCAGGTTAAAAAATCAGGCATTCACAAAGAAAGACAAATACCTTTTTCAATACCCGAATATGTTCATTTCGTATCTATTTACAAAGTGAAAAACAATCATTAGACAGACAGAACAATGAAACTTTAAGGGTATATTTGAAGGCAAGTTTTAAAGCAACATAAAACTTGTTGCTGAATTATATCAGTTACTGTTTAAACTCTTGAATTTCTCTTTTAATAAACACTCAGGAGCTAAATCATACTGTTACAACAATAGCATGTAGTTGCTGTAAGGTTGTTTGCTCAGAGCTAGTTTGTCTCAGAGGTAACTTATGGCAGTTCATTTAGCAGTCTGTTCCACAATAAAAATGAGAAATACATATACTTGTGTCCTCCATGAACCTTGGCTGTTCTGTAGATGAGCACAGATGTAAGAAAAATAAATAGTATGAAACAGACAAACAAACAAACAGACTGTGCAACCCTCTTTTGGTCTTTGCAATGTGGAAAGATACTTTGTTCATGATGTTATGTCACTACTGCCAGCCCAGCCAGACATACACAGCATGACCAGGATCATTTCGTAGCCAAAACAAATTTGTCCTGATGGAGCTGTATCTAGGAATATCAATAACCTGTGTGCATCGCATTTAGACTGGAAACTAGAGAAAAATTTCTATACATCATAAAAGGGAGGTATTGAAATACTTTTCTACATAGAAAGAGTGGATGGGAAGATTGATTTTAAGATCAAGGTCTTGAACTATTTATGGTAAGTGACATTATGCAAAAGCATATAATATTGTCACCTCAGATAATCAGCAACAACAATTTGTTACCCAACTTATATGTTTATTTGCAAACTGGCTTGTATCTACGTTTGCCAGTACAATCTGATTATAAGGAGGATGTTCATATTCGGAATAGATCCACAGCATAATTTTTTCCTTAAAGGATTATGAATTAATCTGAAAATCTATGAAAAGCTGCTTTGTATTTTTGATATCTTGTAACGAGATTGTTTCATAAAAAAATGCTGGCTCCTTACAGTATATTTAGTTCAGATTGCTAAATAGCATAGACCTGCAAATATGTCTGGAGACTTACACAAAATCAGAAGTTATTTCATTCACATAAAATCTTCCTGCTTCAGTGCAGAAATCCTCCATTGCCAAAGATACCCATTATCAAGAGTTGAATTCATTTCTTATGTACACAACAGAGTTACAATCACCTGTATAACTGCCAATGAGACTTGGTGGCTAAATGTGTTTCTGAAGTGCATTATCTATGTTCTGTTAATAGAAATAATAATAGTTTTAGTGTTCACATTGCTTTTAAAACAGAATGATAAGTATGCAATTTTTGGAAAAAAAAAACAGTTTACTAGATCTAATAGGACTTTCTGCAAGAAAATGAGCATGTTGATATTTATAATACAGAGGAAAGAGAAGAACAGAATAAAAGTGCATTGGATATTTTCTCTTAAAAAAAAATCTTTTTATCTTTTTCCCTCTCTAAGAAGAAAACTGAACACTGTAGATATGTACTTTGTTTGAAACTGCAGTGCTGAACCAAGAGCGATGACAGAATATGAATGCATTTTGAGCAGCAAAAAGAAATAAACTTTTTCGGTTGAAAATATTCCTTAGTTGGAATATTCTGAATCAAAAGCTAACATTTTTAGAACATGCCCAGCTTCAAAACACAGGGACAAATTCTTCACAATCAAGTAAGACTTGATGGTGATATAACGTTTTAGATCACTACAAAAATCTAACTCCTCCATTATAAAATTAATGTTTGATGTAGTATCAACAAAAAAATATCCAGCTCATCAATACTATAATAATCCCATTTAATTTCCTCCCCCTTCACACCCTCAAGCTGCTAACAGGATGATCTGACATGCACAGAATATTATCTATCAAAAATGATAATGAATACTTACAAATTCACATGTCTACGAAAATGAGTTCTTCGTGGAGAAGATCTGGATTTGGTGAGATGATCTACTCTAGGGTCAGTGTTGATTCTCTTGAAGCATGAGCAGACAAGGTGAGTCCAACACTAGAAGATCAAGGCCTCCCCAATGGGTCATTTGAAGGAAATCAGGAGGAAGACAATGAAGAAGGCCATATTTAATATTCCCCAAACAAAACTGGGATATCATTTGAAAGATTAAAATGACTGGTTTTTTGCTTTTCGGTGGTAAAACTGAGAGAAGATACAAAAAGAGTTGTTAAAGGGAAAGACATAATATTTTGGGGTTTTTTTAATGCAGTGGATGTATTGATTGGGGGGCTGATGTCACAGAAGTGGGGTAAACTCAGGCCAAAATAATTAACTATCTAGAAAAAATAGGCCTAGAAATTCCCCCAGAAAGCTGCAGATTTTGCCAAAACTTACTTTCTTGCTGACCAACACTGCATTATGCCAACTTTGCTCAGCCTGTTTTTCTAGGGCTGGGAACAAATCTATTAATAACTCTGCAAATGGGAGGCAGCCAATGGAATTTCTGACTTCCATGCAAATGCCAGAGAGATTGACTTCAACAAATATAATTTCTCCCTTCATCTGTGTTATAGTTCAGCTTAAGTGAATTTTTTCATACCCTCACACACCTCTTGGGGGGGACTGGATCCAGTGAAATATCATGGGAACTGAGGTAGGATTCCTGAAAATGAAGTACCACAGGAACTGAGCCATATAAAAGACCTGTGCCATGAGATTTGCTCTTTCTCACTCCCTGGGCGCAGACCCACAAGGGTGTAGACACTCGGCTGCGCTTTTACTGCCACTGCCACCTGGAGCTCGTGCATCACCGCCGGGAGAGCCCCCTGCCCATGCCCACCACCACCTGGAGCTGTCCAGCCATGCACTTCTACCACTGACGCAACTGGTGCTGCCCACAGGAAAACACTGACCCCATAGATGCCACTGCCAGTGCCGCCAGACTCGTTTCACCTGCAGGGAAACCCCACTGCCAGGACAGAACCACGCAAATGCTGCTGCTTTACTGCCGTACAGTATTGTCCAGAGTCTTGCCATCTCTCTTTAGAGCCCTCCCACTTTTGCTGCCGGTCCATAACTGCTGCCCACTACTCTCCCAAGCCATCAGGGCACGAATCCACTGCAGCTTGAGCCAGAGCCGGGACCTATCCCTGCTCTACGCTGCCCTGTGCCAGATTCCCAGGTAAGTCTTTAAGCCCCCAGCACTATGCTGCCCAAGCCCTAGCATGATCATGTGACCTTCACATTGGAGACCATGGGGACATTTTCCCACCATGTGGGATCCCTTTTGCCTCCAAACAAAAGGGCTTCCACATTCTTCTCAGATGGACCAGGAAGGAAAAGGATCCTTTGGGGTGACATTCTGTTTTGCTATTGTTTGTTTGCTCTGTTGCATTCCATTTTTTTTTTTTGTTATTGTTGTTTAGTAAAGGAGTTAATTTTTCACTTACTTCTGTGTAATTGGTGTATTTGGTCTCTCTCAGTATTGGAGAAATGCAGGGATGTTGAATCCAACAGAGACTTCTGTCTGAGGTCTCTGCCCCCTCAAAATTGTCTCAAATTAAGACAATTTGTAACTCACAGCTATCCTCAAATAAAAGAAGGGCTCTTACTTCTCAAAGCTGCACAGCCAGACTGTGCCAGAAAATGTAAGACCCCAAGTCTTGACCTAGGAACTCATCAAAGGAGTTTTACTTTAAAAATATATGAGGCTCCAACAATATCTGCTCTCTGGACATATTAGAAGAGCTTTCAGTTCTTTTAATACCTTAAGAAAGAGCACAGAGGAGAAGACACTGCTCAGCTTTTCTCAGGAGGTACTTTACTGGTAACCTTTAGGAAATAAGAGGTCTTGGCAAAAGCTCAAGGGTTAACATCCAACCAAAATAAAGCATTCCAGAAAGCATTGACTTGATACATGCTAATCCATACAACTTTGCAAAATCCAGCCCATCCGGCCCAAAGTTTTAAGAAAGGAGATTAAGAGAAGAAGAAACCAAAGAGAGGGAGAAAAAGAGAACATTATAGCTACAACTGCAGAGTCCTGTGCAAGCCCTGCATCCCCATGGCCAGATGACAGNATTAAGACAATTTGTAACTCACAGCGTGACTTCTCTCAGAGTCTCTGCTCGAAAAATCACTGAATTTGTGGTAAAACCACCACAAAAATGTAAGACCCCAAGTCTTGACCTAGGAACTCATCAAAGGAGTTTTACTTTAAAAATATATGAGGCTCCAACAATATCTGCTCTCTGGACATATTAGAAGAGCTTTCAGTTCTTTTAATACCTTAAGAAAGAGCACAGAGGAGAAGACACTGCTCAGCTTTTCTCAGGAGGTACTTTACTGGTAACCTTTAGGAAATAAGAGGTCTTGGCAAAAGCTCAAGGGTTAACATCCAACCAAAATAAAGCATTCCAGAAAGCATTGACTTGATACATGCTAATCCATACAACTTTGCAAAATCCAGCCCATCCGGCCCAAAGTTTTAAGAAAGGAGATTAAGAGAAGAAGAAACCAAAGAGAGGGAGAAAAAGAGAACATTATAGCTACAACTGCAGAGTCCTGTGCAAGCCCTGCATCCCCATGGCCAGATGACAGAGTTTGACCAAAGGTGGAGATGCACTTGTGACTTTTATTTGCTCTGTGTGGCCACACACCCCACCCTCAGGCCGGACTTGCGGTCTAACAGCCAATCAGAGCCTGGTTTAGTAGTTCCCGGGGGCGTGGTGCAGACGGTCCTTCCAGGCCATCTTTGGCAACCAGGGAAGACTTGCAGGGCTGGGGTTGGGACAGGGCATTGCCTTGCCCCCATGAAATTTGACTGTCCCTCTCCCACACACACATATATGCTTGGGTTGGTTTGCAACAATAATTAATGTAAAAATCCAGTGCCTCATGGTGTGGAAAGAAAGGTATGTATAACAGGAAGGGAAAATTTTATAGATACTAAAAAAAACATTCTACTCATAGGGGTTACCAAGCACTGGAGCAGGGTGTTATTTTATAATAATAAGGTTTATAATAAGGTGTCATTACGACCCTATATTGGTCTCCTCCAAAAATTTACGAAGAAACAGACAGAGCTTCAGTTGAAAGCAAAGGTCCTTCCAGCTGAAATGGTTCCATGCACACACCCTCTTTTGGGCAAGTGTTTCTTAGTTTTCAATGACGTTCAAGTCCTAAAAGCTTTGCTATGAAAGTTTATGGGCGAAAAGGCATCCTGTCTGCCCTTATTTTTTTTCAACTAGGCTGTCCATTCTCAGGTATCCTGAAATTGTAAATATTTATCATAAGAGGGTTATTCTTCCACCATCAGTTTTCAAAGCTGCTAGAGACGCATCTATGTAGGAAACTACATAGGATTCATTTCTGCATGACTGAGGTTAGATTTCCTTCTGCTACCCCCCTCTTCTCCTTCCTAAGAAAGGGAGAATACATCTATGTGCAAAGAAGGCAAACAGTGCAATGAAGCCCTGCCCGTGTGTAAATGAAATGCAAGGCAGCACTTCATGGATGGCTGGAGATCACAGAAGAGCTTTTTCCATTGCTGATATTTTACCTTACAAAGGGCAATTAGACACCTGGTATCCTAGTAGATCTACATCTAAACCATCTACTTTAGGCTCCCACAATCCTTGCAAATCCCACCAAAGTTTTCAAAACTATCTTAAAATGAATGTTAATATAAACTTGCTGGTGATTTGTTAGAATGTGTATGAGCCATTTGATATGTAACACCATTATTATATGTCCTGCAATTAAGGAATCCTTCCTGTATGTAGAGCCATTGCATACATTTCTCTGATGTTCATTCCTGCTCAAATTTATGGTGCCTGCTCATTTTCCTTTATTGAATGCTTCGATTAACTATTCTGTCACATTTTTTCACAGCTTACAACTCTATAAAATTGAGATACTATCTATGCAAATTCTTACTGTTTGCCTTTGTAGAAGTCCTTGTTCAAATAAATGTTTCTACATATTGGGTATACTTAGATGTAAAGATTTGCCTAGTTTTTTCAAGATGCATTGGCTTTTCATATTTCACGTCATTTGATTAAAATAAGACTCTGTACCATATGGTGATGATGTGTGAGCAAGGTACAGGGTCAGAGGCAGATGTGTTCGGTACCTAGTGGAAACAGTGATTCTTTGAGTCATTAGACCTGCTGAGCCAAGAACTTCCAAATTTGCTCCTATTTTCTGTCTGTGGACTAGATCCACAAATATGCAGTTATTTAAGAATTTAGTTTGAAAGATCTTACATGCTTACCCTTAGCACAGATTAAAATTTCTGAGTTTTCAGTAGTGTTGTGTCATGTGCTTAGAATATCATTATATGTAAAGATTTTAGACCTTCTTTTCATCTCAGTGTTTCTTAATGAAGAGTTTAGGCACCTCACTCCCCAGCCCATGGTGAACCACATTTCCAAGCCCCTTTTTCTCTGTATACACAGCTTGGAGGATTCACTTTGAGCTGTACAAAGTTCCTCCAGCACTCAAGGAATCAATCAGTGGTAGTTCACAATCAAGGCAAATAAATTAACTTCTTCCACTTGTACTGTGTTCTAGAATACAGTTCATGATCCCTTCTTGCACTGGAAGGGAGTGGAATTAAAATTTCCACCTTTGGAAAATCCATCTCTTCCGTTGCCAAATTTATCTCAATGTAATAAAGAAGAAAATATTTCAACTTTCTCTTTTTTAACATTTTTACCCACTTCTTGGTGTCCCTGCTACTCAGATATATGCAGACAGTTCTGCTATACTGATCAAGCTGTTGTTTTCTTCACTGATCTCTTAAGAGTACTTTTGATTTTTTAAAGAATTCTTATCCTTAACTTTTTTTGTATTGCAATATCATAAATCCTTTCATACATCCAATATCCTACCTCTCCACATTTACTAGTAGCTCTTAGTTTTTAGTGTACTTTGTCCTGTCTTTTGACTTCCTTCTGGGCATTCTGATAGAAAATCACACCTTTGTCTTATCATTTCTTTAAGACAGAATAATTATTTCTATGTGTATATTCCAGACAACCAACCTCCATGCTGTTTTATGAAGACTACTTCTTCTAATGTCATAATACCAACAGTAGTGCCATGCCTGTATTTCTAGAGGGCAACAGCTCTGGATTAACTGTGCCAGAGTGTTCACTCCAGGGGCATTCCTACTCATGAGGCATTTTTTACAGACAACATCCCACTAAGATATTTTTATCCTCAGTACTAAACAAGAAATGTTTGACGTATAGACATGTTTTTCAGCTTATTTGGAAAAAAAAAAAAAAATTAAGTCTTGGGGGAAAAAAAATTCCTGAGAAACATGATCAATATTAGTGTAGTTTACTTCCTGGAAAGAGGAATTTCCCAAGGGCCCTTGACAAATTACCAATTGTGAATTACTCGCACTGAAAAAAAAAAAAAAAAGCCAAACAAAACCATAAACACCCAACAAAACACAATAACAATCAAAAAAACCCCAAAACAAAACAAAGCAAAAAAACAACCAACCAATCAACAAACAAAAACCCAAACAAACCAAAAAATCCCAAACTACATTAAAAAAAAAGGTAGAAAATCTGTGCTATACCTTAAGACTGATTCAGGTCACTGTATAAGTGAGGACAATATTTCACAGACTTGTGATCAATGATCTGAGGAATCAGGGGTTTATTCAAGTTTATAGAGCAGAATAGTCAGATCCACTCCTTAATTTATTCCTCATCTGAATCTAACTTTTGTACTGAGAGTTTGGGTATGTTAGATTTCCCAGTTGTTCATACTCTAATTCTACACATTCTCTGGGACTCATAGGTCTTTATTTCTGTGTTATTTCAGGGAATAATGAGGGAAGGGATATACACAGCATTGAAGAATGGCTAATAAAAATATCAGATATTGGGTTGTCCTAAAACTAGGGTTTTTCTGTCTGTCCAGAGTATGATCTTGCTGTTCAGTCCAGGAAGACAATTCCTACTAATTCCTCTTTATAACATTTTGAGGTAGCTTATGCTCCAGAACTTCAAAGATCTAATTTTGCCACTCAGCGCCATTAACAGGAGGCTAGTTATACTGAGTTAGTGTCCTGGTTTGGATAGTAGGGGTGCTACTGAGTGACGAGAGACTTTCTAGAAAGGCAACAACAAAAAAACAGTTTATTAACTATGGGCTATAGAATCTGGAAACCACTATACCTATCAATCAGCAATACAAACAACAACCTGACAATAATAATCGCAAAAAAAAAATAACAAATTATGCTGCTCCGGGCCAGCTGCTGGTCTGTGGAGCACAGGGAAGGAAGGAAGGCTGGCCCGTGGACGGCACTGGTCCCACTCCAGAGCNGGGGTGGGGTGGGCAGCCAGGCCACCGGCTGATGCCTGGACAACGGACCAGGGCGGGGGCACCAGCTCACAGACCCGCTGCACTGCTGCCCCCCGGCCACACTGCGAGGCACCAGAGTCCATCCGTTTTACTTGCTCTGCTCTCTCATGAAAACAAAAAAATTTTAAAAGACAAAACCCCCTCCCCCCAACCTAAAAGACCAACATCCTCCTAACCAACAACAGTTAGAATCCTGAGCCTTTGTTTATTTTTTCTTCAAAGTGCTTCCTCTAATGATGGATGTTGGGAATTATGAATACATTTTCTCTCAAGAGACTTTTTTAAACAAATTCAGGTGCTAAAGCTGTGGAGTTAGTGTGGCTCTGAATACAAAAGACCTTTTACTTGCTTCTAACAGAACCACTTAAGGTAAAAGTGAATTTATGGAAGTGAGCATTTTGTGGCATGTTCATGCTACATTGGAAATTTATGTCTTTCAAATGGGATTGAAAAGGCCCAGTACCAGCCTCTGTGTAGTGAATTTAAGGGTCAGAACACTGCAGCTTCATGAACTTGCATAAGTCAGTGGAGACTTGTATCTGCCGGCTTTCCCCATGTGACTTTTGCCTTCCTTTCTTTAAATGCGGCAGGAAATGGGCAGGCTGGGAGTAGGAGCGACTTATGCTGTGTCATGACCAAGAAAGATTCATGTCTGAAATATTTGAAACAACATAAGAAACACAATCATGCATCTGCAATTAGCTTTTAAAATTATTTTCAGATATTAACTCATCTATTTTAAGTGAGGGTTACAGGTTCCCTTTAATAACACAGACAATAAAATCTTGCAGAACTGTATCTTCTAAAAAGTTACAGAAACTTTCTTCACAATATTGCCATTGTATTTCATGTAAAAAAATATCTTCAGATGTATGGTTAAAAGCAGAGAAAACGTGGCATATTAATTCTAATTATTAAGAGATCTATGATAATAACTGGATTTTTTTAAAAAAAATTACATTTATTGGTACATATAAAAGGGGTCTCTGCTGCCTCATACCTTTTAGTTTTCCTTTTTCAGGAGAAGTGATTAGTTATGTGATCAGCTATGTCTTTGTTTTGTCTCCATATCTTTTATTCTTCTGGCATTATCTGTCTTTCTGTTTCTTTACCTGAGGTTGGACACACGCAATACTGTGGAACTCCTATCAGATACCTGGAGAATAGATTAATGGATCACTGTCTAGTTGTAAATCACATGATAAAAGCAGGATCTTACACAAGATGAATATCACCTTAAAATGTTCATACAGAACATCAGCGACAAAAGGGATTTTAAAGTGGCAAAATTCAGTCTTTTCTAAGCAAAGGTAAAACAGAATTGAAAACAGACCTCAGGAAACTTGTCTAAAATTAAATACAAAAAGGAAGAAAAGAAATATTTATGTAATTCTGGACTCCAAGTAAACACTGTTTGACTATAAATCTCTTAATTATCACTCATCAGTCACAAATTTCTGAATCATGGATGCTAGTGATTTCATCTGAGTTCCTTTCATTTGAAGTGTAATTTATAAAACATTTTATTCTATTCCCTCTTGAGCAGACCCTTCTTGTCTCTGACTTGAATGTAATTACTTGTTCTTAAGCACTCAAGGGTAAGCTGTCTTATTTTTCAAAACTTGTTTCTTTCCCTAGGATTCAGTTCAGTTACAAAGTTCAGATTTCAAGCTGTGTAGGAGTAACTAAAATTTTCTTAAATGTATTTTAATGTTTTATAGGCCTCTTTCGGCAGTGCAAATATGCCTTTGGATGCAGTTTCTCCCCTTAAAGGGCAGAGACAGATCCTAATAAGCACTGTTTTTAGTGCAGTCACAACCTTTGTCCCAGTCACCCAGCTTCTAAAGTTTTTTTT
>VYZS01041932.1:0-15420 GCA_013400695.1 Neodrepanis coruscans | reverse complement strand
GTCACTGCAGCTGTAGCTTATTACTCTGTTCCCAATTCAGCATATCCTGGTTAGAGACAGCAGCACTGTGGGGGGAGTGTACCTTCTACACGGAGGGGAGAAGTACCTAAGGCATGCTGGGCATCCTTTTCAACTCACAATTATCAGCAATTCTTGGAAAGAAAAAAAAATTAAATACGCTATTTCTTGCGGTGTTGCCACATGCACTGTATCATGCAAGGCACATTGCCTGTTCAGAGGAAAAACAACTGGTCACATACACTTCCTAAAAGCAGGTTTTGCATCTGGCTTGACAAGGTTCACAAAGCACTTTTCCACCTAATACATTTACTCTGGATGCTGTAGCTGTTTATACTATGACAAACCATAAAAGCCTGACGAGGGGAGCATGAGTTCACTGAGGGACAGACACTTCACTATTATGTGTCTGATTTTATGTGATCGTGGTGTTTGCCAACATCAGGGGAACAAAGTGTCTGCAAGGGGCTCATGTATCAGTGCTGACTGGGAAAGAGAGGACAGACAAAAGGCAGGGGGAAAAAATGAAGAGAGGAGATTTTTTGTGCCTCTATCAGGAAAACCTCTCAGGAGAATTACTTACCCCTATTTAGGCAGAGTGCCACAAAGCATGACAGGGTTCTCCTGCCTTAGGTACCCTTTGCAGGGAGGATGTTTGTGTGGCCTGTGAGCAGGAAGGCCAGGAAATGTCCCAAAACCCAACTAAATGCCCTGGGAAGTACTACCTGCCCTACACTGCAGTAAAGGGCACCATACCGAATCAGGTCTGCCATTGGCATCCTTCAGCTCCAAGTAGGGCTTCTTCTTTACTCTGTTCAAATCCTCATGCAAGCCATCTAAAAGAAAAGCCAAGAGCTCCTGGGAATCCTGCTGCTGGTATCCTGAAAACTGAGGAGCAAACCGGCCAACCTGTGTCTGAAACACAAAGGCAAGAGTGAGGGGGGTGAGCATCACCTGTGTGTAAAAGGCAGGAGTAAAACCACTCAGGTCGTGGCTTTTGCAGAGACCAACTCCCTGTGACCTTATGTTGGCAGCAACAACATAATCAACTGGATACTAATGCAGTAAAAGGTGCCAGAAAAACTTTCCCTACTCCTTTCAGCTGAGAGCAGCTCTTCACACTGAAGCAATGAGAACATTACACCAACAGACATTGTTACAGATGTTGGGGATGCATTTTCCTCTCCACTTCATAATTTAATTTTTTAGGTTTGTAACTTGCACATCTTTTCTCGCTGATCAAAGCTCACAGCTGGTAATTCACATGACCTGACCTAGTTTTGTAGCAAAGATCATTCTGATGCATCTGTAAACAGCTCTCAGGCTGGGAGGTCATTTACCAAGTAATATTTAAAAGCACTAATCAACTCTGAGGAATGACACTACTCACTGGCAAGTTCCTGCCTGTACCCTGAAAACCATTTATACAAAACATGAAACAACACTGAAGCAATTCTGTCCTTACTGCTTTCCTAACACCAAAACGTGTGGCAGGCACATCAGCTCTCACTCCTTCTGCTGTCTCAGAGCTGTGCCACCAAAATGTGACACACTTACTTTAAACATACGTGGGGCCACGTGAGACTGTCTCCCAGACCACATCTGTTTAATGAGCTCTGCATAGGCTTCTGCAATTTCTCCCCTCATCCCCAGGGGGTTGTTCTGATTTATTTCGGCTTCATATTTATCTTCCAGGAAATAGTCAGTCAGAGGAGGAGTATTACTCAGACACTGAAAAGGCATTAAGAAAATCAATTGACTGCACAGGACCATAAATACATGAGAAAATGAGATAAACTCAACTTTCACTTTTCAGAACACGTACCAAGTTAACAAAACTGGTGAGACTTGACTACATGTTTAGCCAAGAAAAAATTAAGACAAAAATTAAGAAATTTGTATTTGAAAGACTGATATCTAGAAAATTAAAGCCTAATAGTAAATACAAGAAAGAAAATAACTGGTTTTTAATATAAGTAATTTGCCAGATAAATTAAGACTGAAGTGTGTGTTTAGATCAAGTTACTTTGACAATAAAAATTAATTTTAGAAATTCTCTCTTAGCTATAAGGTGTGAGAAAATGCAAAGTTTAAGGTTACCACCATACAACTGAAAATATGGTCATGTTGGGAAAAAAAGCAGGGCAATCCAAGTTTATTGTGGTATCCTGAACACTATCTGCATAACACATTACAGTTATTTTAAGACCTGTTCTACCTTTCAAAGCTACCACAGAGTGACTGAAGTAATTTCACAGCACTTGTACCACACCAGACGTTTGCCCATTGCTTAAATCAAAGCTGATACAACTTGGCTCGTATTCTGTTTGAACTTCTTAGCAAAAAAATTATCCCTAACAAGTTTCTGCATTGTTTAAAATGAACAAAATATTCTTAAGAAACTAAGTTTAAAAGTAAAGAAACAATTATTAGCTTTGCATTGCTGCTACAACCTCAACACCCCACTCAATGACCCTGAACCTCTCCTGCAGCTTTTCATACTCTCATTTTTTCATGACTCTTTAACACAGACCCAGAACTGCAGCAGTTCTGCTCATGTTGCCTTTGCAGCCCACACAAGTCACAATGTCCTCCATGTCAGCCCATTTTTGGCAGAGCACAGCACTGGGACCTTCTGTTACTGTTGGGCACCTTTCAGTACAACTTCCCCCACAGCCTGTTCAGATGCCACATATTCAGATCCAGGCCCCAGTACTGGAATATACTTTATAGTAACAGTGTGCTACACATAAACCAAGAAAATATCAACTGATTTTTTGTCTCTTTTTTTGGATTTTATGGGATTTTGGAGGTTCAGTCTCTTCACTGAATCATATTAAAACATCTTTTTTTTTTTCACTGATTTTAATCCCCAATATCTATGAGACTGATCTTTTCTTTAACTCTAGAGAGAGTTCTCCCTAATTCTCACCTGCAATGCAGAATTCATGAAGCAGGTGTTTCCAAGGTTACTGAGTCCACAGAGTCCAGGTTGTGACAGGGGAGCACTGTCCCTGCAGTTGTAAGAGTTACAGACAAGTCCAGAACCTCTGGAAAAAAAGACAAGACAGTGAACTCCACCGTGAGTTTACTGAGTCTCAGTACTACTTAAAAATCATGACAAATACAAGTTAAAAAAAACATTTAATAAAATTCTTTAACCAGGCTGTATTTCTGCTGCTTCAGAGTGGCTAATACTGAATATCAGGAACGTGAAGTCCATGTGCTAAGTTAAGAAACATTAATCCTTAGACTATTATTAATTTATGTCTCATAACACATTAATTTCCTCTGTCTAGAAGTACATAAAACACTATCCTAATGCAGCAAGAGTCCATATAACACACTGGGAGAAATCATTTTCTTGTTATGATCAGTACCTGGAAAGGCTTCTACCACAATGGCAGATGGAGAAAAGAATATAATCCCTTCCCTCACAGCCCCACTCCCCTCAAAATCAGGCAATGCTTTTGCAGTTAGCAAGCTCTGGAATTTTGCAAGTGAGCAAGGAACAGCAGAAGGCAGTGGTTTCAAAGAGCAAAGTCTGACAAACAGGTACACAAGAGTAGTAGAACTCCTCACAGGGCACCATCACACTCCTTTTCTACACAGGCAAGGATTGCAAGGGATTATTCACACGAAGGACAGAGAAACAAAAAGAACATTCCTGCTCTTACCCCCTGCCCAGGTGGGAGCTGTTCAGTCCATAGGAGTTACTGCTATCACCGTTAGTAATGACAGAAGTGGCAGACACTGAGGAGTAAGAACTTGATGATGATTTTGAAGAGGTAGTAAAGTTTCTGCTAGTTGCAGTGCTTGATCTGGGAGAAAGGAAAAAGATGTAGAAACAGTGCTACTACTTTTTTTACCCCCAGCCCCACCTCCCACAAAACTCAAAGGACTTGCCATTCTACAATTAGTTACCCCACACAGAATTTACTGCTTTGATCACACTTCCAAACATCTGTCTGGAACAGAAATGTCAGGAAAAAAGTATCAGAAGCAGGAGCAACAATTCTTGCTTAAAGCAAAATCTGGGTCCTAGACAGAAATAAGTAGCAATTGAGATGGCGTGAGGGAGAGAGAAGCAAGCTTCAAATTTATGAGTAAATCACCTTAAAATAAGCAAGCAAAAACCCCCTAAACCTTCAGGCCACAAAACACTCAACCTGCATTAAAAGGTGACAAGGTCAGTCCTTTTCTACCCAAAACCCAGACCACCCATTCAAACAGAAGTTATCAGAAAGAAGATAACCAGGATGGGCACAAAACAGTCTGTTCCTGAGCCTGCCAGATTTAACCACCCTGCTGTACAACTGTGGCTTGGAGACAAGACACACGAGGTGTGCACAGCAATCCCCAGCATTCTGAGACTGGAGATACCAAAACAGATTAAAAGAGTTCACTTTCCTCAAGTCTGTCTGGCTGTGAATTCCACACCACTACTCTCCTGGCCCAGAAAAGAACCAAGAAGGCACTAAAGTTGAACAGTGTCCTGTCATAGACAGCTCCATAAAAATGCAAAACCACAAAACAGTAATACACTAATGAACTTAAACAAATTGGCACTACTTAATTTCTCTACAGCAAGAGCCAACTGGGAAATGGTCTGTTCTCTCCATCTTAGCCCAAATAAACATGTAAAACCCAAAGCAGAAAGGTGCAGGACACCAACAGCCACTCAGCAGTGGCTGCTACCCCCAGAGCAGAGCAGGCTGCCAGCAGAGGACAGGGCCCTCAAGCTTTTAGCCTGTCCATTTACCTTGTTTTAACATGGCCCCTCCATTCTCAAATGATACAAACTAAAAACGCATATTCGAAGCTCAGATAGTACTAAAAAAAATGTTGGAAAGCCCCTGTGGGGCAAGAACTACAAGATAATAAACACACCACAATGGCCATGACAAGGCAGAACAGCTGGAGAGTGTCAACAGCCTGGAAATGTAAGGGCAGTAAATACCAGTAAAATAAATACTGGTATTTATAAGCAAATAAATTACAACAGGAGCTCACAGATGAAAACAACAGCCCCAAACACCACCAAAACCTGAAGTATGATAAAAACCCACCAGCCAGCACAATGAAAAAGTACACTGGAAAGTAGCCTAGAAAGAGTGAAATCTACCAAAATAACTAAGACAACCATTTCTCTGACAATACACAACCTTGTCTCGTTACATGTTGGAGGTGGAGCTTCTCAAGATCACACAAAAATAAGATCAGTGAGAGAAGTAAAGGGTCTAGACCACACACCAATTATCAGACTCCTGCTGCACATGCATGAGTTTCAAATTTAGTAACAACAGCATGTGAATCCATTCAGGACACATTTTAAAAGCTTGAAGGAGTGAATTATCTAGAAGCAAATAAGGGCAATCTAGAAGATGCCAGACTTGAAAACCCAGCACCTCTGCTTGACATGTCTGATCCCAGTGAGGGAAGAGAAAAAGATGCTCAGAAAATAACATGAAGAAAATCTGTCAGGGAGAAAAGGAGGACAATCTCTTAAGGGATTTCAACATTTCCAACAGAAGCACAGAGAGAGCAGAAGTCACATGGCAACTGAACAGTTCAACAGTATCCCACACATAAAAAAACTAAGAAATATGGAGGAAAATAAAAAGTGGATCAGAGAGCAAAGATAAGAGACGAGTCACAGAGTGGGGAAAGGTCCACCCACAAGCCATCAAGCATCTCCAGTGAATTCCTGTTAGAAAACTGGAAACAGTAAAACAACAAAAGAGAGGCCAACACCTTTCCAAGTGGGGAGATAAAAAATCAAATACACAAAAGATGAAAAATTCTAAGTACTCCCACATTTTACAAGTTACTCATCTACCTGTAACAACTGAAGAAAGGATCTACTAAGCACAGCTGCTCCTCCTCATTTCACAGGCTGCTCACAAAAGTGGAAGCCATGATTCCAGGTGAAGGGCAGGCAGAGCAGCTGAGAAAAACACTTCTCTCTGAAAGCTTCCCACTTTAAGCCTGGGAAGCTTCTGTTAATGACCCCTCAGTACTGTCTGCTCTCTAGAGGACTCGCTCAGTCACACAGAGGTGGCACCAGAAGTCCTAGATGCCAAGTATTTATCCCCAAAAAGGGTTTCTGTGGAACATGAAGACTTTGACTGGTCAAAGGCTTCTGCCCCCTCCACTGCCATCTCTGACAGTAAGTGACCTCTGCTTCCTTTGAAATGCAGGCTCCAAGACCTTGCTCTGAAGGAAGAGACAACTGTTATTTCTCCTTTGAAGTTTCTGACTTAGAATCCTCCCAAATATTCTGGGTTACTCAGTGGGTTACCCCTGAAACTACTCTGTTTGCTGAGTTTGCCCTTTGTATGTACAATAGACACTGCACTGGAAGGTGCCAAGCTCCTGTAGCTTCCCTTTGATCAGAGCAATGGCTCTGACAGGGACAAACACATTCATCAACAAAATCTATACAGGAGCAAACTACAGTGCAAAGAGACTTCATAATAACCCTGCAGCAGTTCAGGGTTTGAGAAAGTAACTTCACAGGGTTGAGGACAAGACTCAATGGCACAACTGCTGAGTCAGTCCTTCTGCTTAAGCACAATTTAAGTCTCTCACAAGTTAAATCCTGCCTGAGCTAAAATACACCTTCTAGAAAAAAACTACCACCACAGTTTCACAGTGGCCAACAACAGCCAACCCAGCAGCTCTTCCAATGATCAATATCCCTCACAGTCAGAAGAAACATGCATTTCACTTGCAGCACAACAATCAGAAAAACTGCTAAAAACAGCTTGAAAAAATATTGTAAACTGAAAGAGAGACAGGAAAAGTGTTTCAATTTCGTTGAGGCTAGTTTCAGAGAATACAGGAAAGTTAGTCCTCCTTTAAACTCCCAATAATAAAAGAATATTCTGACAAACTGTTTTTGTCAGAGTGAGGAAAAACAGGACCCACATTTAACTGACAAAGCAGAGGCCACAATGGATTTTCATTTAGGAAGTTCCTACATGCAAATGCCTCGTAAGCTTATGTTACACACTCAATGCTCCTCTGCAAGTCTGGCACCTGCTGCAAACTCAAGCACTTCACAGTCATGGAATAAAGACCTGCACACAAAATATTCAGCCCAGTTGCTGAAGGGGGCCTCTGAAATCACAGTGTCAGGACACAGTGCCAGAGGAAACAGCAGGAGAATTCTACCTCCAACCAAAGAGCCAAAAGGTATTTTACAGCTGAATATTGCAAAGGAGACAGACAGTTACCAGGCAGATGCTAAACACAACTTGACTCCTGTTTTCAAATCAACATCTGATGGAAAAGGTGCTATTTTTATATTCTACCACAATTTCTTGTTTGCTTTTGCTAAGAAAATGATACCTAGGTTAAAAAAGTGTGTGCTAGGGCTGAGCTGGAACTCTGCTAGCTCAGGATTTTATTCTGGGAGTCTTGTAACAATTAAAGAGTACTTAGTTCCCAGAGTCATTGACATAATTTCCCTTCTGAAACACAGTATGCCTCCAATTCTGAAATTCCTAGAAGAAGTATAATCCATTCTCTCTTCTGTAACCTTGTGCAGTGGTAAAAGCAGTTTCAAGCTACAAGAACAAAGTATTTTGTTCTTTGAAGAGCAGCAAACTAAGGAACAGCAGTGGCCAAGCACAGGCTGAACAAACCACCCAAGGACTGCTGGGGAGTTTAAGAGCATTTTTCCTGTAAAATGTCAGTCAGATTGATGGGCTGGGGAAACACACACAAAGCTGCCAAACATGTGGAAAAGCTACTTTCCCCTGGTAGGGGCCAGTGCCTCTGACAAGCAGCAAATGGTGCTGAAAACTGCTGGTGACCCAGAGCCCACCCAGCCCACAGTCACTGTGCACACACATCCTGGGAGTGGAGAAGGACACAAACCCCACAAACCCCCAGCCTTCCAGAACCTCTCCAGGCACACAGGCGGTGATGCAGGTGCTCAACATTTCTCTACCAACACCTTGTTTGGGTTATGTCATCAAAACTCTAAATTTGGGAAGAACTCTGTCATAAGGTCTTAAAGTGATGAAAAGAAGAACTCCAAATATTTAAGTTCTCCACTGTGGTGGCTGAACAATATTTTCTCCAGCCGAGAAACAGAACATGGAAGTGAAACATGTGCCTGAGACAGGATTAAGCACAAGTACTAAAGAACAGACAAACCTGCCTGTATGACTTAGAACAATTCTTTCAACCACTATTATCAGCATCAAGTCAAATAATTTCAAAAGTTTCACGTTATAATAGGCAAATACTTATTTTTACATCATTGGAAAATACTAATCTGCATACCAATAACCACTTTACGTATCACTAGAGGTTAAAGTCTCTACACATCAAATTAGCTGCTGAAAAAGGACAATCCTGAGGCCTGAAAATGCTACAGGGCTCCTTTTTACCTTTGCTTCATGTGAAAACAAAAGGTTATGAGCTGGTCTTGCATAGCTGCCTCTCTAATACTGTCAACCAGCACTTGAGTAGGTACATGACATAAATTTTTAGCTGCTTTTCACATAGTAGTTCTACAGAACATTCTTTGTAATCCCATGGGCATTATCCTGATTCATTTACCCACTAAGATTTCTCAAAAGTATTGTTTCAGCATAAGTTTCACTGACCTATCTGATCCATTCTCCCAAGTTTAACACTAGTGTTGACATCCCTTGGCACCAAGCTCTGTAAGTTAACTGTGCTGTACAGAAAAGCATTTTCTTTACCAATATCAAGTATGATGCCCCTGGGATGGGAACTGAGATCACTAAAATCACCAAATTCTACTTTTCATAGCAGGGCTTGATATGAGCAGTTCCTTATCATTGCAAGCAACTTCCACTCTACACCATTCACTTTATACACACATTATTTCACCAAGCCCCCCTCTTACCCATCTCTAAACCAGCAGTGAGAGCATCTGTGTCACATTTACAGCTTCTGTAACTGCCTGGGGGGAGGGGGGTTGGTCAGCTCTCTCTGTAAGCTTTTTAAGGGGGAAGTACCAGAACTCTGAGCATTCACTATGGGCACCTTCAGAAATAACACTCCAAGATCCTTTCTGTTCTGTAAAAAACAGATTATTTGTTCCACTGTGCAGTCTGCAGAGGTAGCTTTCTAAGCAGACCAGTTCAACACTGCACACCAGGCACCCACTAAAGCTGCTCCTCACTCCCCTCTGCGACTGGACAGTGGAGAGAAAATGCAGGGTTTATGAGTTAAGGACCATGAGAGATCCCTCACTGATCCCCTCCATGGGCAAAACAGACTCCATGTGGAGTTACTACAAACAGAATCAGAGCTTGAGAATGAGAAGTAAAATAAATCTTAAGAGATTAACCTTCCTCCCAGCCCACTTCCTTCTAAGCTCTACCTCCTCCTGCTCCCAGGGGTGCAGGGACATGGGAAATGGGGGATACAGTCAGTTGTTGTTTCTGCTGCTGCTCAGAGAGAGGATCCTTCCCCTGCTTCCCATGGGCTCCCTCCCATGGGAGACAGTCCTTCACAAACTTCTCCAGAGAGTCCCTCCCACAAGCAACAGTCCCTCCCACACTGCTGCCACAGGGGTCACTTCTCCACAGGGTCAGTCCTTCAGGCACTGGCTGCTCCAGTGTGGGTCCCCCACAGGCCACAAGTCCTACCAGGAGAATCCTGCTCCAGCCTGGGCTCCTCTCCTCATGGGCTGCAGGTCCCTGCCAGGACCCTGCTCCAACATGGGGCTCCCACGGGATCACAGCCTCCTTCCAGCATCCCCCTGCTCCGGCCTGGGCTCCTCCCTGGGCTGCAGGGGGATCTCTGCCCCCTGTCCCTCCCTGGGCTGCAGGGGCACAGCTGCTCCTCCATGGTCTTCCCCAGGGGCTGCAGGGGAACCTCAGCTCCAGCACCTGGAGCAGCTCCTGCCCCTCCTCCTGCCCTGCCCTTGGTGTCTGCATTGTTTTTCACATGTTCTCACTCTGCTCTGCTCTGGTTCCCATATTCATCTGCCCCTTAACTTTTTTTCCTTCCTTCTCAAATCTGTTATCCCAGAGGTGCTACTGCCACTCCTGACTGGCCTGGGCTTGGTCAGTGGCCGGTTCAGCCTGGAGCTGCTGGAATTGGCTCTGCTGGACATGGGGAAGCTTCCAGCAGCCTCTCCTACAGCCCCCCCCCCAAACCTATCCACAGAAACCCAATGCAAACACAAATAGCACTTTTGTCTCCTAAGCACTATAGAAACCCTAAACTATTTAATCCTCACACCACCTACTTGAAAGGGGCTTTAAAACAGAGACTCTTGCTGAGACAAGAAACCAGCAGCAGAACCACTGAGGAATATTTATATCCAAGACTTTCTCTCCTTCAAAATAACCAGAATAAAGCAAGCCACAATAGCCAGTGATAATTAGGCTTTCACAGAGGACATGTGGTCACTAAAGCCTATAGCAAACAAGCTGGACAGAATAGCAGAAACCTTTAGAACATGTTTGCTTACTTTGGCAGGAAATGCTGTCCAGGCCACGTGCCATCTTCATTTTTCACTTCTATTAGAACCACCTGAAAGAGAGTGCAGGTAATAAATGTAACTGCAAGTCTGGTACACATTTTGCAAAAGCATTAACAAATCACAATGTCAATGTTTGCTCAAAGTACATAAAAGCAAGTGGGGAAAAAAAGTACATATCAGCAAAAGCACTATGTGAGACTCAAAAAAACAACAAACAAAAACCCACAAACAAACAGATGACAAGTTATGCCCCTTACCTGACCCTGATAGAGCCCTGCATCTTGCACTGTGCTATCCAGCTTGCTGAGCTGCTCATAAGTGTTACTCATATACCTGTTCCATAGCCTGGTTTCCTTCTCAGCTGGGATATTAAATAGTTTTCTCATTTCTTTCTCAATGGTAGCTGTTCAGAAGGGAAAAAAAAAATGACAAAAATTAGTAAAACAAGAGTATTTTTCAAAAAAAAAACCCAAAGACAAACTAGACATCATTGGTCCTTCAAGATCCTTTGAGCAGAAAATGTATCATGGAAGTTATAATAGCTCAAATACCATGTGCAATATTTCATCTGAAAGAATTAAAAATTTCCCTTTTCTGTCAAGTATTTGCCTGCCAAGCCTTCAAACCAATAAAGTGCAGAACACATTGAGAACTTTCTGTCCAAAAGACAACATCTGTGAAACAGTCACCTTCTGAAAACACAGGTTCAGGACAGGAGTGTTTTCAGTTATCACTGTCAAGCTGTACATCACTCAACTGAAAAGAACCACCTTTGTGGACACACAGAACAGCTCACACTCAGCCTTTTTGTGTGTGAAAAATACATTAATAAGGAACAGAACATGCAGCAGAGAACTACTCACCAACAGTGTCTGCTTTGCTGAAGTGGCAGCTGACCACGTTGTCGGGGTCGCTGCTCTCACAGAGCTTCAGCTCCAGGAGATAAACCTCAACCTTGTAGTGCTTCACAAACAGCCCATATTCCACCACCTGCACACAGACAACAGAACAACACAAAGCTGAAACACTGAGCAGCCCTCCAAGGCACACTGCTCTAAACACTGTCAGCCTTCAGAAGTCTTGAGAGTAAAAACTTAAACTGAGCACTGACTTGCTCCTCAGTCCAGATTCTGTCACCTCTGTCAGCTCATTTTGGGGGTTTCTGCCTTTGGGGTTTTTTTAAACATAGGAAATCCCAGTGCTTTCCTTCCACAGTGCAAAGTTCCAAAGGTCCACCATCACAGCTGAACTGATAGCCAGCTCATGACTCACAAAAAAATACTTGATCACACAGAGCATTCTGGAAAAAAATCATCTTTTGCCTCTGAGCCTTTGGCTAAGGTTTACATAAAGAAGGAAACACCGAGGCAAAATCTTTTCTATGAGAAGAGAGCAAGAAAAAGCATTAATTGTTTTTTTTGCATGGTACACAGAATCTGCCTCATTACTCTCTCCTTGCAAGAGCAGAAAATACCTCTGAAGTTGTTTTGATGACATTGCTTTATTTCAGAGTAATTTTCAAATCAATGTTGCATTTGAGAGAATATTCCAGTAGGTACATATACCCACCCCACCAGCTTCCAGCTTATTTTTAGAAAGGATTTCTGTAAGACTCTGCATCACTTTTTACCTACAGATCATAAAGCACATTATGCCAGGAAGAAAAGCACATTTCACAGACAATTGCAATGTAACAGGAGGGGGGGAAAAACCAAACACATCCCACCCATTATTAAAAAGACAAATAAAAAGAAAACCCCACACCTCAACTCTGTCCAGGGTTCTTGGCAGCAATAAAGCCCCTGAAATTGAGACCATATTTCATTGAACAAGCTGGTACAGTTTTTAAGAGTAACAGTGTCCAAGAGGCATTTGGACAATTTGGCCCTAAATTTGCTTTAACTTTCAGTCAGCCCTGAACTGGTCGGGCAGTTGGATTAGATGACTGTTTTAAGTCCCTTCCAACTGAAATATTCCATTTTATTCCTGTGACATCAGACTTGGGATGATCTACATCTGTAACATTTTACACAGAAATCTTCACCAGCTCTGGAAAGAAACAAACAATTAAGACCAAGACTTACAGTGAGAATTCCACTAAATTATGCTTCCCTCTTCTCCGCTTTTAGAGGGTTGTGTGAGATACACAAGGGGCTTTAAAGGTAAATAATGAACAAAGACATTTGGAAAGGTGTTCAGTATTTTGCTGTTACAACAGAAAGTGAAGCTCCCTGTTCAAACAGTTCTTGACAGGCAGAACACACTTTTCCTTTAAGAAAGCAAAGGAACCAAATCACAAGTTCCCTGCTTCTTTCTCAGAAGGAATTTCACTAAACATGACTTGCTGTTCTCCAGTATCCTATGGTTAGAAACAAACAAATGAAGAGCCATATTCAGAAACGGAAGAACTCTTTCCAAGAAGTTCCTGATCAGATCACCACTCTGTCAGGATGGATGAGTGGTAAGAGGAGTCTCTAATCACCTGCAGATGTGTTTTAAACACTGCCTGCCCAGTTTGCGTGTTCTCTGACAGAGTAAAGCTCAGCTCACCCTGTTGGACAACAACCTGAGCACAACAATTCCACTGCTGAGGGAGCACATCAAAACACTTCCCAGTGGGACTCTATTGTAGATAAAGGCTGCCCAAAAATACAGTCTGAGACTATCAAAAGAAACCTGAACCATAAATGAATCTAATCTAATCCTCCTGTGCTTGTTTTTGATCATCAAAATTACTTCCCAGATCCAGCTTGTATGGGTATTTCAATGATGAATTACTGGATGATTGATCCAGCTGTAGGAAGAGGCTTAAAGCATTCAAGGACCACATGTTTAAGTGCTTTACTTCCACTGTTATCCTGCCCACGTCCTGCTCAGGTGCAGTGCTGCAGCCTGCGTGTCCCACTGACCCACTCTGTATTTCTGTAAGAGGCTGGTACACCCTACAAACCTGCTCTGCTGCATTTCAGCACCTTTTTAAAAACAAAAATCCACCTCAGTTACCAGGTTAACATTAAACAGTCTCACAGCAATTCAAAACTTCAAAAGTCTCCTCTTTCTGGACCAGGATATCTTGGCATGTTCTGTCTGTAAACCAGCAGGAGCCCTGAGCTGCTGCCCCTCGGTAATTTCAGCGTTCAAAGTGGCATCTGACACCCCCAGAGAGGGAGGCTCACACAGCTGAGCCTGTCAGGTCACACAAGTGTTTCCCCAGTAGCTCCCAAATCTCTCATCACCTTCCAAACTCTTCACAAAGGGAGCTGCAATAACACCCGGGGCTTTGTGAGAGCAATTAACCAGTTCACAAAGCAGAGCATTCCCACTCACTGAGCAGGAACAGCTCCAGTTCCCTCTCAGCTGCCATTCCTCAGGAACTTCTCTGTTCCTCTAAAACCACATCTCCGTTACCTGCTGGAATTCTTTTCTACTCCCCCACTTCCTGCTCACCCTGGAGTTCTGTCTCCTCAGCTGAGTGACCCCGGGTCCATTCAGGGCTCCTAAAGGTGCCATTTCCAGCCCACACTGAATGGAAGGTTCCAGCCCCACTGAGCAGCACAAACAGGCCGGCAGGACAGGGATCTGACTCCCTTTCTGGTGCCACCTCCCTGGGTTTCCTTGCAGCAACCCTCAGTGTAACTCAGTGCTACTCCAACGACACAAACTCTGCACATTCTTGTATCAGTGCTACTCCCTCGGTGCAGTGCTCAGTCCTTATGAACCCACTGCTCAATTAATCACTGCAAAAACATCAGACTAAAATGAAATTAAATAAAAAAACAAACTATTTTACCCATAAACAAGCGCCTGACAGATTTCAAAAAATAAAAAACCAACCAACTTGCAAATTTCACCTTTGTGAACAGGTGAAACACACAAATTACTGCATTTGCCAATCAAAAGTAAGACTTAGAGGGCAAAACCACAAATATGTATCGAGCTGTCAGGATTTTTGAATCACAGAATTTTGGAAAACAAGAACCACTTTAAATTCCAGAGGAAGTCCCGAAGCCATCTGCACTACAACACAATTTATTCCAGAGCCTCACTCCGCCCTAGGAAGATGTACAGGCTTGACTAACAACCTGCACTTCTCAAGGAAGAACAAACTATTCCATGCACCATAAAAGCACAGCACCGGCCCAAACAATCATAGTGTAAAGAGTTAACCAGAAAAAGGTTCATGGCTCTCACC
This sequence comes from Neodrepanis coruscans, assembly GCA_013400695.1. NCBI lineage: Eukaryota > Metazoa > Chordata > Aves > Passeriformes > Philepittidae > Neodrepanis > Neodrepanis coruscans. The sequence continues at coordinate 733 of VYZS01041932.1, read as the reverse complement.
CCAAATAACCCATCAACGGAGAACCCCTGGACACTCAAGCAGTTAACTGTAACACAGGCAGGTCGTTCCTTCAGACAACAAGGCAAAAAATACTCCTTGTCATCATCTCCAAAGAGCTGCCGGGACAGAGCAGCTCCTGTCCCAGCTGACATCTCGCAAAATAAACCATCCAAGTTCGGCAGAGACCAGAAAACGAAACCAGGATGAGAAGGCGATTCACCCGCGCTCACCTTCCTCACAATAGGCTGCTGGCCGTCTATGCAGCCGTACCACGCCACGAGTTTGTTCCAGGCTTCGGTGGGCACCAGCACGTAATCCAGCTCGTCAATGAGATGCTCCTTCAAACTCTGAGTTTCGGGATCTAAAGCGGAGGCAGAAGGCAAAGAGCTCGGCACCGGACAGCGCTTTTCCTTCTCCTTTCCCAGAGCCGCTCCCGGGGCCGGCACCCCCCCCGCCAGTCCCTCCCGCTCCGCGCCCCGGGCTCCGAAAGCGAAAGCGGCTCCGGCCGCACTCACCGCCGAACAGGCCCGAGTTGTCGATGGGCCCCGGGAACAGCCCCGCGTTGTCCACGGGCCCCGGGAACAGGCTGGGGTCGCCCGCGCCGAACATCTCCCAGCTGTCGAAGCCCACGTACTTCTTCCACTGCTTGAACCACCGGCTCTCCACCAGGTACCTGCAACACACACGGCGCCGCCCGGCGCGGCCCCTCAGCGGCGGCGCGGCCCGGCCCGGC